>CAUYRH010010359.1:0-12322 GCA_963574655.1 Perodicticus potto
CTCACACCTTTATTTTATTTTATTTTTGTAGAGACAGAGTCTCACTTTATCACCCTCGGTAGAGTGCCGTGGCATCACACAGCTCACAGCAACCTCCAACTCCTGGGCTTAGGCGATTCTCTTGCCTCAGCCTCCTGAGTAGCTGGGACTACAGGCACCCAACACAACGCCCAGCTGTTTTTCTGTTTTGCTGGTCTGCTGAGGCGGGGTTCGAACCCACCACCTTCAGTATATGGGGCCGGCGCCCTACTCTATGAGACACAGGCTCCGCCCTCTCACCTTTATTTTTATTAGAAGATTTGTGTGCCAGAGTGAAAAGAGTGACAATTTTGAAAGATCACATTGCAGCAGTTTGAAGGGTAGATTGAAAAGGTGAAGAAAAGGAAGCACAATACCCGTAGGAAATTGTAATTTCCTGTTAAGAACTTGATTGAAGGCAGTGGCATTGGTTTTAAAGAGGAGGGGATTTGAGAAATGTTTAGCAGAAATAGTTGACAGAACTTGAAAGATGAAGGTGTTCACTACTCTGAGGTTTTTGCCGCTGAGGATTGGGGGTCACCCACTGTGAGAGGCAATGCTGAGACTAGCAGTGTTTCTGATGTGTTGATTTTGAGGTATCCATAAAACATCAAGTGGAATTGGTTTACTGTCCCTTCTGGTTATCCTGTACCTTTCCTGTATCTTTGTAAATAGCCCCAAACTTTATAACTCCTCACAGTACCCATTTTTTAGCATATTCTCTTTCCTGATGGGACATCTACTGATATTTATGTATGATTTGTTATATTTTAATTATGTGAATCTTTAAGGTATTTTTATAACTAGGTTCAAGCTAGTAATAGCATGAGTATAATTTATTTTTATAGAGCTTTCACATACATTCTCATTAAGCACTTTAATTTTTATATGATATTTGCAAATCATTAATGTTAATTATCTTTTAATCTTTTCAGATGAAGTTGGAGCTCTTGTTTTTGACATTGGGTCCTATACTGTGAGAGCTGGTTATGCTGGTGAAGACTGCCCCAAGGTAAGTAATGTTAGAGTTAACTGTGTATAGAGGACTATTCATGTAGAATTAAATTTATATGGAAATTCTAATTCAAAACAAATATGGTAAAAGACATTAGTTGGGGAGAAATGACTCCTTGATAAAAACAGGTGAAATTCATACATCCTTTTTTTGACTCTTATAGGTAGATTTCCCCACCGCCATTGGTATGGTAGTAGAAAGAGATGATGGAAGCACGTTGATGGAAATAGATGGTGATAAAGGCAAACAAGGAGGTCCTACCTACTACATAGATACTAATGCCTTGCGTGTTCCGAGGGAGAATATGGAAGCCATTTCACCACTGAAAAATGGGATGGGTATGATATTTTACCCATGGATTTGATTATAGAGTACGCATGGTATAGACCATCTGCCATTTTTTTGTGTTTTTATTCTATAAACTGATGCTCCAGGCACTGGGAATACAAAAAAATACATAAGAAATGTTCTTTTTCCTCAAAAAACTGATAATCAGATAGATGGGATCGATGCATACATACAATTGTGATACACTGTGGGGTAAGTGTTATAATACAGGGGTTTACAATAACCAGTGGGATTAGAGGAAAGAGATATTTAACTCTGTCACTGGGGAGTCAGTGATGGTTTTCACAGAGCAGGTAACTTTTCTGATAAATTCTTTATCTTTTTGAGACATGATTTTGTTCTGTTGCCCAGGCTAGAAAGCAGTGGCATCATCATAGCTCACTGCAACCTCAGACTTCAGGGCTTAAGTGATCCTCCTGCTCAGCCTCCTGAGTAGCTGGGACTATGGGCATGGGCCATGATGTCTGACTAATTTTTTTTTTTTTTAGAGACAGAGTCTCACTTTATCGCCCTTGGTAGAGTGCCGTGGCGTCACACAGCTCACACCAACCTCCAACTCCTGGGCTTAGGCGATCCTCTTGCCTCAGCCTCTCGAGTAGCTGGGACTACAGGTGCCTGCCACAACGCCTGGCTGTTTTTTGTTGTTGTTGTTGTTGTTGTTGTTGTTGTTGCAGTTTGGCCCGGCCTGAGTTTGAATCTGCCACCCTCGGTATATGGGGCTGGTGCCTTACCCACTGGGCCACAGACACCGCCCTCTGACTAATGTTTTATAGAGAGAGAGTCTCGCTCCGTTGCTCAGGCTGGTCTCCAACTTCTGGTCTCAAGTGATCTTCCTGTCCAGGGTCCCAAAGTGTTACAAGGGTGAGCCACCCTGCCTAGCCTTTTGTGACAAGTCTTCATCAATGAATGAGAATTAGGCTGGATGACAAATTTGGATAAAGTAGAGGGATTAATGTGTGAAGAGTAGGAATTGTGAGGTAAACTTACAGTTTATAAATGTTATACAGTTAAGTATGGCTTCAACATTGGGTATGTTAGGGTTAGTAGCAGGAAAGGTAGTCAGAACAGTCATAAAAGACCTTATAAACCATTTCAGGGATATATTGAGCTAGTAACTAAAGGAATTTAAACAGATGTGATAATACTCTTATTTGTCTGCTGGAAAAATTAATCTAACAGCAAAATGTAGGCTAGATTGGAGGGAAACAGAGACAAGGGAGCTCAGGAAGGGAAGTCAGAGTCCAGATGAGAAAGGAAGAAAGTTGAAACTATTAACGCTGAGAGTTGAGATCCTGAGGTGGCTTAGGATATCCAGGAGAAAAATGGTACTAAGTGATTGTAAGTGTGAAAAGCAAGAGAAGAGTTGAGAAGGTTTCCTAGAGTTCTGGTTGCGATAACTGAATACAGGGTCCCAGTCATTGAGATAACAACAGAAGGGGAAGGAGCAAGTTTTATGGTTTTAAAAGGCAAGTGTTGCGTGCAAAAACTACAAAATATCTGTCTCTGGATGACCACAAAACAGTTTTTGTGTTTGCCTCAGGGTAGCCCAAACCTGTTGCTTTTTCTGTGAAGGCAGAAGCCAATTTAACCCATTAGTGGCTCACTCGAATGAGACGTACATGAGACATACATGTGGGGGTTTCTAACCCCATAGCAAGTGTGTGGAGGATACCCCGAATCACTCTTCAGTTTGGGCTTGTAAGAGTCTTCTCACCGTCGAGTCAACACAAGTTGCTTAATCCCTCCAGCAACAAGCTTCCTCTAGAAACAAGTTGTAACATGACAGCCCATGTCTACCAGGAGAATGCATCAGAGACACAGTACCCAAGGTTTTTAGCTGGTCATGTAGGTACGCCCTGCCTGTCATGTACCAAGATTTTAGACTCCCAGAAGGAAAACAGGCGTTTGGCACAGACCACATTATTTGTACAGTTTTGGTACTTTTTTCATTTTGGGAAAGTGTTTATCAGTGTAGGAAACGGTTTGCTGGTCAAGTTCCTAGACACGAGCTAAGGCTCAAGCTTGTAAGCAGGCCTTTCTCAGACTTGCTATGATAACTGTTTTATGCATAGTAAATACCAGTAAATGGGTTCATTGAGTTCAGTGTTTGGACATCCAGGTACAGGTAAGCAGGTGAATAACAGGTCATAATAAAGATTTTAAGACATGGAGTTGCATTTTATTACCCAGAAAGAGTTTGGAATATGAAAAGAGAGTTGAGGGTAGAGTTCCTAGAAAAAACTTGTATTTAACCAATCAAGAAGAGGGGGCACCCATGAAGGAGAGTGAAGAGGAGCAGTTAGGGATGTAGGAGAAGGGCAAGAGAGCAAAAGTTTATGGAAGCATAAAAGTCTGGTGATTTGGGGAGGCGCCTGTGGCTCAAAGGAGTAGGTCACCAGCCCCATATGCTGGAGGTGGCGGGTTCAAACCCAGCCCCGGCTAAAAACCGGAAAAAAAAAAGTCTGGTGATTCTCAGTGTTCTCAGCTGTGACACTGAGATTTACACTAAGGAGGGGAGAAAAGAAGAGAATTTAAATTTACCAATGAAGTCCATTGACTTCCTCCCCCAACCCCAATCTAGATGGGCCTGTAGAAGTAATATATTATGCCAATAACATCATTTCTTCTTTGGGGTGTGGCAGAAAAAGTATATAAACTCTTGTATAGTTAACAGTGTCATAATTTAGAGAGGTCAAGTGAGATTAAAAATATAAAGTCTCCATGGACTTGCCTCTTAGAAGGTTGTTAGTGACTTACATGAGCAGTTTTAGTGAAATGTTGAAGAGTAAGCCAAAATGAAGATATGTGCTATGCTCTGAATTTTAAAAATGTCATTGAGTATCAGGTCTGGACCATACAAGTCTTTTGTATTTCTTCTTACCCTTCTGATCATACACTGGGCCTATAAATAACTTACTGAATAATGTTTATTTGATATTTTAGTTGTGTTAGATACCTTAACTACATTTGGTGCAGATCTAGGGCTAGAGGGACCAAAAAGATTCTTTATGTAGAAAACAAAGCTAACTTCTGAGACCGGGTACAGTAGTTCACGCATGTAATCCTAACACTTTGGGAGGCTAAGGCAGGCAGATTGCTCAAGGTCAGGAGTTGGAAATCAGCCTGAGCAAGAGCAAAACTCTGTTTTTACCAAAGGAAAAGAAAGACAAATAAGCTAGATGTGGTGGTGTGCACCTGTAGTTCCAGTTACTTGGGAGGCTGAGGCAGAAAGATTGCTTGAGCTCAGGAGTTTGACGTTGCAGTGAGCTATGACAACACTACTGAACTTTAACCTGGGCAGCAGGGTGAGACCCTATCTCAAGAAACAAAAAAAGGTAACTTCTGTGTAAAGTATTAAGTGATGAAATAGATCTGTAAAATAAGTAGTTTCTGTGTATTAAATTATAAATTGCTAAGTCATAAAAACAATCTCAAGATGCTGTATTCATCTTCAGTTAAGCATTGTTTCCAAGCTATTAATTTTATATTCCAGTTGAAGACTGGGATAGTTTCCAGGCTATTTTGGATCATACCTATAAAATGCATGTCAAATCAGAAGCCAGCCTGCATCCTGTTCTCATGTCAGAAGCACCGGTGAGACAAAGACTTCTTTTCCATGTTTCTCTAGGGTTTTTTTCCCTTCAGTTTTCTCCTCATTTGAAATATTTCTTTTTCTTTAAAGAGGCATTGAAATTCATATTTTGAATTTGAAAATTAAATAGGGGATTAATTTTTAAACACTATTATAACTTTTTATTATTTCAATAAACATTCTGAGAACAGCAAAACCCAAAAGGGTGCTGGTGGTTATTTTTTTCCCCCCAGGATTTGTTTTAACATTTGATTTCCGTACATTACTGCCCATTTTAGGTTTGTGAATCATCTTTTTGCCCAAAGAGCAGTGTATATCTACTTTGCTTCTTGCCTCCCTGTCCCTTCTGAGACAAGGTCTCACTGTTGCTGGAGCTAGAGTGCAGTGGTGTCGTCATAGCTCACTGCACCTCAAACTCCTGTACTCAGGTGATTCATCTGCTTCAGCCTTCCTAAGTAGTTGGAATTATAAGGCATATACCACCACACCTGGCTAATTCTTCTAATTTTTGTAGAGACAGGGTGTCACTACGTTGCCCAGGCTGGTCTTGAATTCCTGACCTCAAGCAATCCTACCTCAGCCTCCTAATGTGCTGGAATCACAGGCATGGACCACCACTCCCAACCCTATTATCTACTTTTATCCTCAAGTCTCCAAAAGAGATGTCGAATGTTGAACTAGCACTGGAAATTTCTAGACTGAAGTCTCTTGTGAAGTACATTTATTATATAGACAGAAAGGGCCCAGAAAGAGAGCATAGTGATTATAAATTATCAACATCTTGTTGTTTCGAATTATAGTATCTTTTATGACTATCAAAATAAGTGGGAGAATTTGGTGGTCTAAAATTTGTGTTTAGGATTTTGATTACTAGATTTACTCTTATAATTGAATAATAGTTTTTAAGAACCCTGATTTCCTTGTACTTTGAGAAGTCTGTAATTTCTAGAATTTATAGAAGCAGACTTTATTAAATAATAAATTTTAATTTATATCTAATTAATTTGTTTATAAAGAAAAGTAAATTAAGTATAAAGAGATATTGTTAAAGATGATTTGCTGTGGTATATTATTTTTAATATTTTGCATCTTTAGTAATATCATACATTCTTAATAGCACACATTTTAACTCTTAAAGTACAAATAATTTCCATTTCTTCTTTTCCCCCCTCTTCTTAAGTGGAATACTAGAGCGAAGAGAGAGAAACTGACGGAGTTAATGTTTGAACACTACAATATCCCTGCATTCTTCCTGTGCAAAACTGCAGTTTTGACAGCGTATCCTTGAAAGAGGAGTACTGATCTTTTCTCTAAAAGTGTATACAATGCTACTAAATATAATACCTTTGACAAAAGACATGAGCCCATTCTTTTTTGTTCAGAAGTTGTTTGTTTCCCCTACTCTCTTGCTTTTTTGCTTTTTAACTTTTAGTATTTTTTTTCTTTTTTCCAAAAATTGTACCAATATAAAGCAAAGTTCTAGTTGATGTGAGCGTGTTGTGAGGGTGTTAGCTCTAGTTGATGAGAGCGTGTTGTGTAGGTATTAGCAGTACTGCCCTTACTATACGCTCATTGGACAGTAGCACAACCCCAAGAAAAGGATGGTTTCTTTTAGTATTTCTTATTGGAACTAATACTAAAAGATATGAAAGAGAAATAAGAAAACACTCAAATGCTGATTAACACTTGGTTTTTTTGTCTGTTTATTTTTTACGAAGGGTAATGTGGACAGAAGACAAGTGTTTTAACCAGTTGGCTTAAATGAATTAAGATTGCCATTTTCACCTCTCTCTAATATCATAGAAATTAGAAATTAATGTAAATTTGTTTAAGATTTAATCATTAGATATTTATTGAAGGCACATTAAGGAACCAATTGTAAAGTATTACGCCTTGAGTTCAAAGAATTTGTCATGTAAATATTCTTGTTAAAAGCTAAATGATGGATTTAAATAATACTTCAAGACAGCGTTGGCAAAAGCCATAATACATGTTTAAATTGAGTTTTTTTGTATAATAATCATGGTAGTTCAGAGGAGAAATAGAGTAGCCTGACAAACCTTTATAAAGAAAGTGGGACTTAACTGCATGATGTAGGGGAGAGAGCTTTGTGTTTATAGAGTCTAGTTTGCACTGCTTACAAGTATATGATCTTGAATTTATTCAAGTAGTTGAAAGCTGAGTGTCATTTTTTACTTGCTTGTCCTGTATACCTTTCCTGGCTTGCTGTGATAGATGTTTATATATGCGTACTAGAGGATCACTGTGGTTACTGTTATTAACAGTTGTTTGCAGTGCTGTGTCTTAGAGATGACTTCAGCAGAAGTGTGGAAGTAAAAAGTCTAAATGTTTTTTACAACAACTTAGTTTAATAGTTGAAGATACGTGTTAGACTATGGTGGGAGTTGTCAGATAGGTTTCAATCAGTCAGTCGAGACCTTACATATAAGGTTTTTAAAAATATGAAAATGAGACTGTAGACAACCATTGCAGAATTTTGAGTAGGAGAAGGAACAAGAGCTGATGGACTCATGGTGTCTGTTATCTCACTTAATTTTCATAGTAACTCTGTCAGGAAACAATCATAAAGTAAGCAGAGTAGTCCAAGAGCAATCATGGCATTCTTGAATTTCCAGACAGGTCTTTTTGGCTGTTTCCTTACAAGGCATGTGTAAACAGAATTGGGCATTATTTTTTTTTATTCAAAGTTTTTCCTGTAGAAATTTTCAAACATAAGATAGAATGTTATGACAAACCCCTATGTGCCTACCCCTCTAACCATTTTCATCACACCCAGTCAGTTATATTAGCAATAACCCCACCCACATTCCCCTTACACCATTAATTTTGAAGCACATCCCAGACATATAATTGTATTTATGGAAACTTGAGTATGTATCCTCTAAAAGATTTTACTATGTCCCTCTAAAAAAAGTTACCACTATTTCTTTTTGTTTTTAAAACAGTTTAAAATATATGAATAGTTAAATCATACATTTTGAATCAGGACCCAAAGAAGAATCGTATTTACATTTTATTTATTCAATTATATCTTTTAAGTTTCTTATTCTATAGATCTCACCTCCCACTTTTGTTTGTGGTTATTTGTTTATTGTTAATAGATTTTTTTCTTCTACATTCTGGATTGTGCTAACTGATGTCCTTTTACCTTGTTCTTCCAGTGGTTCTCAAACTTTGTGGTTTTGGGATCCTTTTATACCCTAAAACAGTGTTTTTCAACCTTTTTTTATGTCACGGCACACTTGAACTTATAGTTAAACTTTTGCAGCACACTTAAATTAGGTTGATCAAAAAAAAAAATAGTAACTGGACCACTTGAGTACATAAGTGCTGCTGTTTAATGCAATATGTATATTCAGGTCAATAAACCTAACTCTGACTTGGAGTGTTTCCTGCAGGTGATTCTGTCTGTCTAGTATTTGCATGGACCATGGTGATATCCAAAAGAAAAATGCTTTTATATTTACAGATTATTTAATTGAACCATATATAAAATGGGTATCAATAAATGTATTTAATCCTCCCCCCCCCAAAAAAAAATAGTAAAAAAAAGAATATACTGGGCAGTGCCTGTGGCTCAGTGAGTAGGGCGCCAGCCCATATACTGAGGGTGGCGGGTTCAAACCCAGCCTCAGCTGAACTGCAACAAAAAAATAGCCGGGTGTTGTGAGGGGCGCCTGTAGTCCCAGCTACTTGGGAGGCTGAGGCAGGAGAATCACCTAAACCCAGGGACTGGAGGTTGCTGTGAGCTGTGTGACGCCACGGCACTCTACTGAGGGCAATAAAGTGAGACTCTGTCTCTACAAAAAAAAAATATATATATACTTAGTGTGCTTTGAACTTCTTTCGAAAATAATGATCTTTAAAAATTTTCACAGCACACCTAAGATCCTCTCATGGCACAGCAGTTTGCTGTGGCACACCAGTTGAAAATACATACATGTGAATTGTATTTGGCAATATTTACCACGTTAGAAATTAAAACAGAAACTTTAAGCTTTAAATATTAAAACTAAGAAATTAAAAAATTTTTAATTAATTAGAAAATAAAAATAGACACATTAACTGTTGCATTCCAATGGAAAGTCAAGGACTGATACCACTGATGGTTTTTTATTTTTGTTTTTTGAGACAGAGTATTTGTTGCCCTGGGTAGAGTGCTATGGCGTCGCAGCTCACAGCAACCTCAAACTCTTGGGCTCAAGTGACCCTCTTGCTTTCGCCTCCCGAAAAGCTGGAACTACAGCTACCATGCCCAGCTTTTTTTTTTTTTTAAGAGATAGGGTCTCACTGTTGCTCAGGGTGGTCTGGAACTCCTGAGCTCAAGCAGTCCACCTGCCTCAGCCTCCCAGAGTGGTAGGATTACCGACATGAGACACCATGTGGCCTCAGTGGTTTTTTTCACATATTGTTTCTGTGGGACAAGCAACCATATAGAAAGAAAACATCCCATCTGCCCAGACCAGTGTTCTTCATCTGTGCTGGGTTTCCCTTTGGTACCCGCATTCTCCTCAGGACGTCTTGTGCTTTTGTTTTCACAACCTTACCGATCTCTGCTTCAATAAACAGGATAGCCTTCAGGGCAGAGACACTTTTGGTTCATCTGTCTCCTGTAGTGCACACAGGTGGCCGCCTTCCTTCTCTTCCTCCCGGTGATGTGACGTTATTAAGCAACTGATTTAATAGGTACATAAAAGATGCTTAGTAAGGAATGAGCGAATAGCCCTACCCCTAAACACCAGTTTGGGGTATGTTTACATGGCATAGTACAGAGCTGTGGAAAATGGGATCTGCTAATATTTGTCAGCTGTTGAAGTCACTAGCTTTCCAACCCAGTTGAATTTGGGGAACTGCCAAACTGTTCAAATGGCTCTTTGGTACTCTTTGAGAATGGTTGTAGTCCCTGGTTCAAATGTCACAGCCTCCCACTGTTCTTACCAAGTTTCTGAATGTGTCTCAATTTGTTTAAGCTCTTTGGTCAATCTCAAGAGACTTTCGATGATTATATTAATTTTGACCAACTTGATAGATGTGAGAAACGTTTCCACTGTCTGGAAATTCTGCCTCTTGTCATTTGTTCTTAAGCCAGAATTATTATTTGATAACTAGTTTTCATTTGTAGATTCAACACATTTTAAACACTCTTGTACATGTTTCAAAAATGGTTTCTGAAACATAAGAATTGTCCCTCGACAATAAACATTATTGCAGGATCCTTGATCTTTTCTTTTCCTTAATTCTTTAAACTAGATTTGCTAATGGTCGTTCTACTGGGCTAATTTTGGACAGTGGAGCCACTCATACCACTGCAATTCCAGTCCACGATGGCTATGTCCTTCAACAAGGTAAACGTACTTAACCAGGATACACTGAGATGATTTTAGATGTTATTAGGACACAATGAAATGAAACAACTAATCGCACTATCAAAGCATATTAGTTTAAATCTTGGATGGTGCCTGTGGCTCGGTGGGGCGCCAGCCCCACATACCGAGGGTGGCGGGTTCGAACTTGGGCCTGGCCGGGTAAAACAGCAGTGGCAACTGCAACAAAAATAGCAGGCCATCGTGGCAGGCGCCTTGGTCCCAGCAACTCAGGAGGCTGAGGCAAGAGAATCGCCCTAGCTTAGGAGCTGGAGGTTGCTGTGAGCTGTGATGCCATGGCACTCTCCTGAGGGCAACAGAGTGAAACTCTGTCTCTTAAAAAAAAAAAACCAAAAAACTTTAGTACATATTGTATACTTAAAACTAATACATGGCTTTATGCTTTGAAGAGCAGTTAATGCTACCTAAAAAAATGATTTCTCTAGGAAAAATGATTTATCAGAGGAAAAGCTCTCTTAGTCTTATTTAATCTGTTTCATAGGCATTGTGAAATCTCCTCTTGCTGGAGATTTTATTACCATGCAATGTAGAGAACTCTTCCAAGAAATGAATATAGAGTTGATTCCTCCATACATGATTGCATCAAAAGTAAGTAATGATTGAATTTTTTTTTTTTTTCTGTGGAACTTAATCTCCAACTCCCCCTGTGTTAAGAACCCCGTTAACCTCGCATGTGTTGGTACTCTCAGGAAGCTGTTCGTGAAGGATCTCCAGCAAACTGGAAAAGAAAAGAGAAATTGCCACAGGTTACAAGATCTTGGCACAATTACATGTGTAATGTAAGTAACCCTTATTCTCTTTGCAAAAATGTTACATGCTTTTTTGCATGAGCATTAAAAAAATGTTATGGCCTCTAAGTCCTTGAATAGAATTTGGACACTTTATGTTTCCAAGCTCTGTATTTTTAATGATATTTTACAAACAAAATTAAGAGCTTTGGGGGAAAAGGGCATGCTTTTCCTATTTGCCAGACAAATAACTGTACAAACTGCTACATATCCATTTGGATTAATAACATGAGACCTTAAAGGAATTTTGGTTTTAGGGTAGAAACAAGCATTATATTATTCTCAACTTTTTTTTTTGAGACAAGAGTCTCACTGGGTAGCCCTGGGTAGAGTGCTGTGAACTCCTGAACTCACACAGTTCTCCCAGAGTGCCTAGATTACAGGCATGAGCACCCAGCCTATTCTCAACATTTTAGCTAAGAAAATTGGTTTAGCTTTTGTAGAGACCTGCAAAAGCTCAGTTATGTTCGTTTCCCACATCATTCAGCCATATCAAAGATGTCTGTTACTGTCATAGCAAGGAGCAGATGAGAGAAAGTCAGTCTCTTTACTGAAAATCCATCTCTGAACATAAGGCTTACTGACAGGGAGAGCTTAGTAAAAACAATTTCTCACACTACAGATACACATTAATTTATTAATTTCTACTTTTTTTTTTTTTTGAGACAGAGTCTCAAGCTGTCACCCTGGTAGAGTGCCGTAGCGTCACAGCTCACAGCAACCTAAACTTCAGGCCTTAAGCGATTCTTTTGCCTCAGCCACCTAAGTAGCTAGGACTATAGACACCTGCCACAACATCCGGCTATTTTTATTGTTGTTGTTGCAGTTGTCATTGTTGTTTTAGCTGGCCCTGGCCGTGTTCAAGCCCACCAGCCTTGGCGTATGTGGCTGGCGCTCTGCCCACTGAGCTATCATGGGTATAATTTAAATGTAATTTAGCTTTTAATGCAATGTTTACAATTGGGTTTCTCTTTTTTTTTTTTTTTTTTGAGACAGAGCCTCAAGCTGTCACCCAGGGTAGAGTGCTGTGGCATCACAGCTCACAGTAACCTCCAACTCTTGGGCTCAAGCGAGTCTCCTGCCTCTGCCTCCCAAGTAGCTGGGATTATAGGCACCTGCCACAACGCCCGGCCATTTTTTGGTTGTAGCCGTCATT
>CAUYRH010010360.1:0-31428 GCA_963574655.1 Perodicticus potto
AGTCCCAGCTACTTGGGAGGCAGAGGCAGGAGACTCGCTTGAGCCCAGAAATTGGAGGTTGCTGTGAGCTGTGATGCCACGGCACTCTATCCAGGGTGACAGCTTGAGGCTCTGTCTCAAAAAAATAAAAATAAAAATAAAAATAAAAGTTGAATTCTAAACCTTGCAGAAAAGTGACTCATTCTCTAGAACTCTGAATCAGGAAAAAGTAGATGAATAATAAAAAAGTCATTGTTAATAAGAGGAAAGGCAGAGGATAACGGGGAAGTAACCTGAATTGGTCTGGAAACCACGTCACTGTGAGCAGATGGGCCTCCAGGAGGTGGAGGGGTAGGAGGTCACGGCCAGGCTCAGAGAGCAGCTGGATGGCAGCCTGAATGGTGTCTCACAGCCCCCACATGGGCCTTCTGCTGCACCCCCAGCACCATCCTCCAGGAACCACACCAACATTCAAGACTCAGACATGCCTTCACTGCCTTGGAAAGAAATGTCAGTTTCCCGGGAAGGATGGGGGACATAATCCCAGCTGCCCCAGCTGCCAAGTGCATCTGGAGAGCAGGGGTGCCATGCTGGTGGGGAAAGCAGAAAGGCTATCTGTCCTGAGGTTGGGGTCCCTAGACGTATAGCTTGTGGAGAGGACTCTTGTTCAAGTGACTTGCTGGGGAAGTAGAGAGGAAGGAGGGAAGCAGGGGAGGACAAGATTCAAAGCTGATAGGAATGTGGTCTCCGCCAGAAACACCCTTCAGCCTGATTCCGTCTGGGTTCATGCACATGAACACCACAGGACTAGGCCCACCCTGAGGCAAAGGGGACTGGCCTTGTGTAACCCCTTGTCCCTCAGTCACTAGCCAACATCTGAGGGCAAGGACGCTCCTGTCAGCGGAGGGCAGTCCTTCAGAGAAGGGTCAGCTGTGAGCTGTCATCAACCAACCCTCGCAGCAGCTGGGGGAGGGGTGTGCCAGCCAGCAGAGCATCCACTACACCCTGCGTTTGACTGTGGCTTCTGGATAGGGACAGACCGACACCACAGAGGCCTCCTCAGAAACCCTTGTGTCATACTATGTCCTTTGTGAGGCTAAACAAAGTGATCTTTGACAAAATGGGCCAGTCAGGGAGTGAGGTTGGGAGTGGAAGTGGCAGGCTGACCCCAAGCCCTGGCAGGGTCAGCCCTTAAAAGGAAGCCACAGTGCGATAATGTCACAGGACTGGCACCCCTCCTGCAAGAGGGAGGCTGAGCCTGGGTTCCTAGGAAAGTCAGAGGAGTCGGGGTAAGAAGTGAAGAGAAAGAGTGAAAGGAGAGGGAGGGAGGAGCAGGTGTTTCCCCCCCAGAGGGAGCATGATTGCTCTCTCTACGTAGCTGGGCTGAGGCTTTCCCCATACAGCTAGCCCAGCTGATGCGCGGCTCCACCCCTGCCCTTCCTCTGAGACCCTTCAGACATCCCACCTCCTCCAAGAAGCTGCCCAAGCCTCTGCAGCCCACAGGGGGTCTCTCCCAGTGGGCTCCTGTAATACCCTTGAGGACCCCTCACTGCTGAGTGCTGGGCTCTGTCAGATGCTGCCTGTGCACCATCCTTAGGCAAGTTCATGCGGGGGGAACCTGTCCTCTTCATGCTTCTCTGTCCTATTCCTCTACAGCACAGAACCTAGCTCTCACAGGGTGCCTGATCAATCTATGTCTGTGGATGTGGCAGGTGTAAAAGTCCCCTGAGGACAAGGCTGCATTCCCTGATGTTCCAGACGGAGATGTTGATAACAGGCAACAAGGGGGACCAGGCCTCAAGTAGGGAGGGGACGAGAGGCAGGCAAGGAACCAGGCACCATGCTTAGAGACTAGGACTATAGAAATGGCTGAGTCACAGCTCTCCTGTCCTGCTGCATAAGCCCCCACTGGTGCCAAACAACAGACCACAGGGCCAGCAGGGACAATGGCGACCTGGGCCGTAAGCTCTGAGAGGTCAGAAATCATCCATGACCCGTTTACCTATGTGGACCGAATGCAGGCACAGAGGTGTTCAATGGATGTGTGCCCCTGAGTATCTGTCTCTGGAGAATGTGGTGATGGCACCAAGAGTCCAGATCAGAGGCCAGCGGTGCCCCTGACACCTGGCAAGAAGTGGCAGAAGGAGGATGCAGGGGCTGCCCACAGTTCCCTCACGGATTAGCATTGAGGACTAATTGTTCTTACGGACCAGGGCTACTAACCCAGTCAGCTTTGTTTTGTGGGTTTAGGAGGGCCGGCAGCCAAAGGAAACACACTCTGGCTGGGATCCCTCCCACACTGCCTCACTCCAGACCAGGAACAATCGGGCCACGAGGAGGAGAGAGGTGCCATCTGCCTCTCCTGGGGCAACCCTGTCCCCTCAATGCCACCACCTCTGCTGGGTCTCCCACTTCAAACACACCCATTTCCCTTGGTACTGTGAATTAGATGTAAATACTATCAAATACTAATGTGAATTAAAATTTCTGGCTCACCCCCTACTTCAAATGGCCATTGTTTGTGTGTGCACATTTGTGTGTACCTAATCTCTCCACTACTTTCTTCCAAACTCTCTCTAAAATCTTGTAAACAATGTTGTAGATAATAAAAAGGACTCATTTTTACATGTCTTGGGCAGGCTATAGAATGACACAGGCTTACCTTTCCTAATGAGCTTTTTAAAAGAATAACATAGTGTTGAAGTGAACATCTGCTGAGCTGTTTGGAACCCCAGTGCAAATGCAATCTAAATCATGGGTCATGACAGAAAACAATTATAATCTTTCTGTTCAAATGGCCACACAATATACCCATAACTTAGTCCCCAACCAACTTGCAAGTGTCTGCAACCTGTCTATCGTCAAAGGGATTAAGCCACAGCAATTATGGCTCAGCAAAAACCTATCCCCAGTGCCTGGGAACAACAGCTCAGACGGCCTGTGTACGCTGTGAGAATGTTGGCAGCATGTCTGCAGATAAAGACTATGTTAATACAACTTCAACTTCTAGCTGGGGAGGTCCCCCAGGAATGATTTGGGGGGCAAGGAGGCACCAGTTTTGAAATTAGCAATCGGCCCTGAGATTTTACTGCATTTTGTAATGAGAAGGAAACTCGGAACCCTGCAGTAGCAAGACTCAAAATCATAACCCCCAACCTGTAGCCAAGGACTTTCTCTTCTGTGGCAGCACTATCCAACAGAACTTTCTGTCATGTTGAAACTACAGATCTGGCTCGGCGTCTGTGGCTCAAGCGGCTAAGGCACTAGCCACATACACCTGACCTGGTGGGTTCGAATCCAGCCCAGGCCCACCAAACAACAATGATGGCTGCAAACAAAAAAATAGCCAGGCGTTGTGGCAGGCGCCTATATTCCCAGCTACCTGGGAGGCGGAGGCAGGAGAATCGCTAGAGCTCAGGAGTTGGAGGTTGCTGTGAGCTGTGATGCCACGGCACTTTACCCAGGAGGATGGCTTGAGGCTCTGTCTCATAAAAAAAAAAGAAAGAAAGAAACTATAGATCTGCACTGTCCCATATGGCAGCCACTAGTCACGTGCAGCTACTGATCAATGGAAGAACTGAACTTCTTATTTTTTTTTTATTTTGATTAACTTAAATAGCCCCATGTGACTAATGGCTACCACTTTGGACACCACAGATCTAGAATCCAAAAAAGTAATAATAGTACCAAAAGCAGTGATGGCAATACCAAAATAGTGCTAACATTTAATGAAAACATGATACCATTTTCCAGACATAGTTCTAATAGCTCACTAAGTGTGCTTTAATGTCTTAAAGGTGTACTACTATTTTCCAAGCCTCTTAGGATAAAAAGATAAATTCGTGTAAAATTCTTACTAACTTTATTATATATTCTGACATCATATGTTTTGGAAGTCTATATATATTAAAAATTTAATTGCCATCTAGTAGTGACTTTTTTGTTTAACCTAAAAGGGGCTTTGGTCCTTATACTCAAAAAAGATTAGGAATCATTGACTTACAGCTCTGCCTGCCTTTGCCCACCTCACGCCCTCCCCTGTGTTTCTAGGGGCTGCGGATATGTGAGAGTACGTGGGATCCCAGATGGAAGGGCCTGCAGTTCTCCTCACCTGAGCACATCTCCCCCTTGTAGCGGACACAGGAGAAGTCATCGCATTCACAGTATTTGCCGGTGATCTTGCCAAAGTCACTACTGTGGCAGACACACTGACCACAGAGGCACTCGCCCCGCTGGCTGCAGATGGGCTGGCCCTCCCGGGGACTGCACTCATCCTGCTGGGAGGGGTAGTAGTCCTCCTCCGAGCATTCACACTGAGACCCCAGCCAGCCAGGCCCGCAGCGGCATATCCCACACTCATAGGTTCCATTGCCATTATTACAGCGATGGCTGTGAGGCTCAGCCTGGGCCTGGCAGGCACAGTCGCAGTCGAAGGTGACCTGGACAGTGAGGCTGTCCTCAAAGCCCACAGGCTTGATGGTGAAAGATTTCTCTTTCTCCTTGGGGCAGCCGCGCACCTTGGCCTCAATGCTGAAGCTCACCTGGATGGAAAGCAAGATCAAATTCAGACACAGCTGAACCCAGTTAACACTCCAGGCCTAGAGGAAAAACAGTCATTCCCTCCCCTGCCAAGGAATACCCAAACTGGGCGTCTAATCAGCCTTCGATCTAGAGTTCCTTGGCCTTCTCATTAGCAAAGTATACAAATAAAAACAATAGCACTGGGATAGCCATGCCTTTGTGACATAACCGGCTGGATACAGAGACATGGCTTACAGTAAATAGTAGAAAGCTGGTCCCCTGCAGTGGCTCACACTTGGGGTCCCAACACTCTAGGAAGCCGAGGCAGGTGGATTGCTTGAGCTCAGGAGTTTGAACCAGCCTGAGCAAGAGCAAGACCTCATCTCTACGAGCAATAGAAAAACTAACTGGGCATTCTGACCTGGGGGGCATCAGACTCAGTAGGCTGAATCAAGAGGATTGCTCAAGCCCAAGAGTTTGAGGTTGCTGCAAGCTATGATACCACAGCATTCTACCCAGGGCAACTGAGTGAGACTCTGTCTCCAAAAAAAAAAAAAAATAGAAGTAGAAGGCTCTTTCTTTATTCCAACATGTAAAACAAACCAGCTCAAGCTAAACAGAGTGATCCTGTAAACATTCGCTCTGGCCAACTGAGCTACCAGACCGATCACACACAAAATCAGCAAGATACACAGCACACTACAGAATTTTGCATCACACAATGCCATATGGTAGTCAACCATAAGCTCAGGATTTACTTCCTGAGTTCAACCTCCATGTGACGTTTCGTCACTCATGCAGTCAAGCACATTTCAGGCCAGTATTTTTTATTTGGGGTGGATGCACATGTGCCTAGAAGATAAGTAGACAGATAGGTCAACAGAAAGGATCAATGGATCAAAAAATCTATTTTGCTTCTTTCTTCCCTGTCCCTCCCCTTAGGCAGAAGCAGAAAAGAACCATCCAATAAGGAAACCCACAGAGTGACTGGAGGGGCAAAAGGACCACTGCATTCTTAAATTCCATGAGGGCAGGCATTTTTGCCTGTTCCATTTGCTGTTGAATCTTCAGCAGCTAGAACAATGCCTGACACATTTATTGAGCATTGTCAGTGCTCAATAAATATTTATAGATGATACTGGCATTTTGTATGTAGAGAAAAGAAAAATTTTAATATTACCTAGGAGAAGGCCTGGAAACTGGGTAAGAATTTACATAAGAAATATTTTCATTTACAATCAACTGCCCATGCACAAACCAGAGTAACCAAAAATTCAAGTTTTTAAAAACCTTGATAGTGAAGTTCACTTAACAGATACAAATGGCTTAGGCAACAGAAGCCTTAGAGAAAAAAACTGCCAAATCCATTACATCTAACTTGTGATGACTTTCAGGAAGAAAGGGGGTGGGGTGCCCAAAGATGGTCCAAGAGACAGGCCAGGGTTGGAGCTGCAGTTTCAGCCTCTGCCCAGCCCACCTCACCGTGTCTCCAATCTTGAGTCCCACACAGGACTTGAGGCCTGGGATGACCTCGTTGTTGAGGCAGGTGGCGTTGAAGGATAGAGACAACTCCTCAGGGAGGTCACGCACTTCCAGCTCTACTTTAGAGCGGATTTTCTGAGTAGAAAATGGAAAAAGAAGCTAAGGAACTGAGCTAAACTGCAAGAGCCAATTCCTTCCCAAGCAAAATCTAGAAGATAGCCCTGGACTCACCCTGACAGTGCCAGATGTGAGGTTTGCCTGGAAGGTACCAGAGTACCCCAAGAAAGCTGTTTCCTGCCCAGGACCCTGCTCCCTATGTCTGTCCCCACTGTGTCTAGGCAAGTCTAGGTAAAGTCTACCAACTACATCCTTCTGCAGGCCCCATGGGTTTGTAATAGGGGAGCACCAACACTGGTCACTGTGGGTAGCAGCACTTTCTACCTAATTTGTAATCATCCTCACCTTCCCCATACTCAGCTGTCTCATTTCTCTGTTGTTGGAGCCCAGCTCTTCTCTACTTTGCCCCCTACCATTTCAAGGCCCTGCTCCTTCTCCATCAATCACCATCCCCACGCCATTCCCTCTAAGCTCTCTACTCACTGTCCTTATTGCTCCCTGGCATCTCCTTCCCAGAAGGTTGCATGCCTCCCAGGACTGGCCATTGCCTAGCCTCTGGAAGCACGAGAGGGAAGCAGTGAGGCTGTGTGGTAAGCTGGCAGCCAGGACTCCCAAATCTGAGCACTGCTGCATTAGCAAGACAAGGTAAACTTCCAGCAGGCTCATTCCCAACACAAGATTCTTACCCCATAAGCGTCAACAATGAGCTGGAGAACATTGCTGGAATCAGGGGAGAGAATCCCCACTGTGGTCCCTGGGATGAGTTCACTATAGTTCTAGAAAAGAAGACAAAGATGTCCAGGGCTCACTGAAGGAAAGTGGGGTATTCCACTTGTCCCTGCCAGGAATATATCTAGCAGCTTTTCAGTCCTGTGCAAGGTATAGGAAACCTCTTATACCCCCACCCCTCTGAATCATCTGCCCTTCACCATCATAAACATCAACACACTCTTCCTAGTAAGTTCGAGGTTGGAGGAGAAAGACCCAGAGAGGGATATGGCTTCTGGGGAGTGGGGTAGAGAAGAGTCTGTCCTTGCTAGAGACCACGGCCAATGCTGGCTCCCTGGGGCAGGTCCCCCACCCCAGGGTCTTATTCCAGGAAGCCCAAAGGCATAGTCACCTGATAGAGACTGGTTACATTTTTAGTCACTGCAAAGATCAAATTGATGTTTTTCTGAGATAGCTTCTCAGTTATCAGTCCCAAAGAGGGATAATCCTGGAAAAATGAAGGATATAGAGGTTAATGAAGTCTCACATATATCCCTAGATTCTGAGCCTCACAACTTGGTTGATTTGGGCTGTGGCCCAGAGAGCAGTGATGCTTAAACCTTTTCACTCCTTGGTGAAAGTCAGACAAGAAGGTTAAGTAGCAGCACAGTTCTAGTTGTGAACTCTAGTGATAGACAAAGAGGTGCAGATTGTTGGTATCAAAACTAAACACCTCTCTTCCTACTCAGATTCAATGCATTAATGCCACAGAGCAACTTCCAGGGGGCAGACATTGGGTTGGCCTCCTTGTTTGACAGTTCCTGACAAACGCCTTGGCCTGGCCTTTATGACCTTCTACCACATGGGTCTCAGCCTTCCTTTCCAAATACCACTCAGCACTGTTGGGGCCCACTCTCTTTCTCCCACCTGGAGTGACCTTCTTTTTGGTAGTCCTCCTCCCTCCTTAAGATCCATCTCAAGCCCCACCTTCTTCTGGAGACCTTCGTTGATCATCCCAGCTCACCATGACCTTTCCTCTCTTGGGTACCCAAAGCCCTTGTTGACTGTGCTACCCATCAGCACTAATCATGACTGATCTTGTGTTATTAGTAAACACGTACATCTACTCAGTAAACCAAAAACTCCCTAAATGATAGATTCATACAGGTCTCTTTACCTCCTTCAGCCTCTGGTCAGTGCCTTGCATAGATTACTGTTTAACTCAGTGCTCAACTTGGATATGGCTAACACCAAGGAACTCAAAAACATGCAAATATCCTTGGGATCAAAAACATTGCAGGGAGTTCATGAGATCATCCAGCTCAGGCTCCTGCCTTTACACAGGGTACCATTAAGCCATGTAGATGAGGGAATTACTATATTGTCTTTTGGAGATGAAGAGTTCACATCTCCTCCCAGATACCGAGAACTTCAACGTTCTGAGCATCATCACTCCTTTTTTCAATTTAAACTCTTTTCCTCTTATTTAACCATCTACAGCCATATAAAACAAGTTATAGGGAGTCTTATACATCAGCTAAATCATCCTTTCGTTAAACTTAGCCCTTTAACCTTTCCTCATAGGCCCTTCCCTCCATGCTTTTGATGATCTTTCTCTTTTTCCTCTATCTTCTTCCAATAACCACAAGTGTTATGGTATTCCACGAAGGGACTAAACAGAGCAGGAAGGAAGACACGCTTTCCAGCTGTACCTATATAAGTCCCTTGGGTCCATTCTGGAGGTTATGACGCTGCTGTAGGAGCCAGTGATAAGAATGTCAGGGCCATCTGCAATGGCTATGCTAGTTGTACCCAAAATGAGGGTGTCCAGTTGGTAGGGATCAGGACAGGCTGAAACTGAGTCTTGCACTCTGCCCAGAAGTAGGGCTGCCATTTTCATATTCACACAAAATTCTGCCTGGGTCAGAGCAGCACTAGCCATAGTAAATAGGGACCACAGAGAACACCAGAGATCTCACCATAGTAGTGGAGGCAGAATAATGATTGTCACTGCCAATATGACACTGCCCATCATTGGGCTGAACAATGCCTGCCAGTCTTCCATCCAGTGCTATATGAGTCTTGGCATCAGTGGTAAACACCAGCAAGTGGGATGCGTCATTCCTCCAGCCAATCTTTTCCTGTCGAGAAAAGAAAAAAAAGGCAGAAGAGACAAAGCAACTTCAGTCATGTCTTTGGTGGAGAACAAAGACCCAAAGACCTCCCTGGATGAAGGACTGGACAAGTTGTCTTAGAGAAGGGCCTCAGTTCCAGTCCCTGGAACCCAAGCTGGCACTTTCCAATTTAGGGGTTTCTGTTCTCTTAGGAAAACAACAATCTCATAGATGATTAGTTCAAGCATCTATATAGACACTTTTTTTTTTGAGACAGAGTCTATGTCATCTTCAGTAGAGAGCCATGGCATCTTAGCTCACAGCAACCTCCAACTCTTGGGCTTAAGTGATTCTCTTGCCTCAGCCTCCCAAGTAGCTGGGACTACAGGTGCCCACCACAATGTCTGGCTATTTTTTGTTGTTGTTGCAGTTGTCATTGTTGTTTAGTAGGCTCGGGCCAGGTTCAAACCCGCCAGCTTGGGTGTATGTGGCCAGCGCCCTAACCACTGAGCTATAGGCACCAAGCCTAGTTCAAGCATCTGAATGATACCTTCTTCAACTCCAAACACAACTCTCCAATGACAATCACATTAGAATCAGATCTAGAAATCAATCACATCTAGAAACTGACCTGCAATGACAGAACTGGAATGGGCTAGAAGAAATCTCACTTGAACATCTGCCCACTTTGCTGAGGTTAAGTTAACCCAAATAATTCCAAACAAAGTGGAAGAAGTTCTTCCCAAGGAAAATCTGGGATTACTGAGGTTCAAGGAAATGTCAGCTCTGGTGAAGGAGTGAATATAGGCAGAGGCTACACACAAAGATCAACTTATTACTCATGCTGCATGAAGCTCTGCTTAGTTCTTGTCTCTTATCTCAAACCAGAAATCCCCAGAGTTGAGCCACTTCCTTCCCCACTTCCCCATGTTAATCTGTGCCAACCACACCTGGCACTCCATGCCCTCCAAACTCACATCACAGACTGTAGCCTGCATGATGGCATCAAAGCCTCCCTCTGGGGCATCTCGGTTCCGTGACACATTCTGCTTCTTCACCTCTTCATTGAAGCGGGTCACATGGTCAGTTAGTGTCAGCACGTGTTTGTATCCAAACATGGGCAAACAAGTCTTCCTCTCTCTGGGAAGAGATAGCAGATAATTTAATCAGGTGCCCTGATGGAAAAGGTAGCATGGGGATTGAGAGGGAAAGAAAAGGGGACAAATGCAGATAGTGGTATGGCCAGGCCAGTTCCATATAACCACAATGACCCAGAGAGTTCAGTCTGTAAACCCCTCAAATTACCCAAGACATCACATCAGCCTTACCTTCAGCTAATCTAGAGGATAAAAGACTAAGCTACCTGGGTTCAAATCCCAGCTCCCCCATTTACTAGTCATGAGACCTTCAACAAGCCTCTCTGAACCTAACTTACAAAAATGAGCATGCAATAGCACATATCACATGAGCTTCTGTGAGGCTTAAGTGAGTTAACACATATAAAGTACTTAGATCAGAGGGAGGCTCAAGTTGTTGCTACCACCTTATACTTTACACCTCCCTAAAGAAACAATAAAGCAAAAGTCTGACAATAAGTTAAAGTCCCTGAACCATCAATAAATTGATAGATCATACCAGACAGGAGCACTTCTGTCCCCAGACTAGAAGTTTACTTGTTTGATTGATAGCTGATGTCTTTACTGGGGAAACTTACAACCCAGACAAAAAGTTAAAAGTCACATCATATAACTTTGGAACCTAAAAAGTAAATTCGTATCATGTCAGACTCAGTAACCATTATTTTAAATTATTATAATTCATACATTTGCATCTGCCACTTAAATAAATAAGCCAAAGTGTCAAACAGAAGTCTAAGTTATCAATTTATAGACTATTAAAGGGCTCAGTAAGGGTCATCTCCCACTCTTCTTCTAGGTCTCAGTTTCTTATATTTTAACCCTGCAGTTTGCATAGCCTTGATGATAAGGACAAATGATGACAATACAATGGATTGATGATTCTGAAATCCTAATTTCTTTGTTTACTTATCAATAAATTTCTCTCTACTTTTGACCTCATGTCCTTCCCATTCTCTCTTGCTTCTCATTTATTTGCAACCAAGAACAAGAAGCTGGTAAATTTTCTTTCTAGGTCTCCACACAGCCTTGGACTCTATTGACCCAACACTCCAGATCAAAGCCTGGCCCGTTTGACAGCCAGGGAGACCAAGAGAGAAAGGAGATATGGGTTTGGCCAGAAGGCAACCAACGAGGCTACCCTAGAGCTAGAAAGAGGAACCAGGACGTGGCCTGCCTGCGGCAAAGTGAGGGGTGCTATCCTGGCTTCTGGAAGAGTGACTTACTCATAGCAGGGGTTTTCGAGGGCCTCTGGTGGGGAAATGAACATGTAAGGTGATACAGGCTTGTCTACAAAGGCCCCGAAGCCAATCCGCAGGTTGCTGGTGAGTTTTCCCATCTGGAAAGCCAGTTGCGTACCCAGGTTACGGATGCTCAACAGATCATCCCTCATGGAGTAAGATAGATCCATCAAGTAGTAGATGTCCACAGGGTAATCCTCCACCTGCCGTACTTGGATGGAGAAATTCTTCGAATCATCTAGAACACAGAAAGATATTAGTTTTTCTCCTCTTCTCCCTCTAAGACTGAATAAGTAGATGTGGATACTGTGGAACTAAGTAACTGCTCAGTCATGCCAAACTTGAAAGCCCTGGTTCCTTCTCCTTTTCCCTTGTAATTGTATTACTCTTCCAATCTCTTGATCCTTCTATTTTTAACCTCTTCTTTCCATTCTAAAATTTTCCACCTTCTCTAACTCCCCATCTGTCCAGTCCTCTGGGTCCCAGTGATCTATCACTGTGAGTCACAGAGGTTTTGGCAGTACTCTGCCAGACTCTGTAAAAGATAGAAACTACATCCTACCCTTCTCTGAATCCCACAACACTCAACACATATCTTGCACAGAGTAGTTCTCTCTTAAATTCTTCTTGATTTAATCGGAAAGTCAAAATCAATGTTTCAAAAAGCTTATCTCTTAGCTTAATCTTTCCTCCCTCTGAAGGTCTTCTGTGCCTAATTCATCTGCCCCCATGCCCCTTCCCTAATCCTCCTTGGAAAGAGAGCTTATAAGTTGCTTTTTCATCCTATACAGTAGGACCTCTGTAAGTTGACCACTCAAGGGACTATAACAAACAGGTCAACATAAGGAACTTCCATTGACACAACACTCCATTGAGTACATGTGGTACATGTTCAGTCTACAAAAATTAGGTCAACTTATGGAGGTGGTCGATGTAGGGAGGTGGTCAACTACAGAAATTCTACTGTGCTTCATTTGCACCTCAACACAAAGTTGTAAGCTAGGTAAAACAGGCATTGGAGGAAAGAAGAAACAAAAATTATTTTGAGGCCTTGCTAAGCCAGGAGGGTTGAGTAACTTGCCCAATAGTTAACATGTGGTGAGGTCAAGATTCAAACTCAGATCTTCTGACTCAGGTCCTAACACCTTCTATTTTCATCCATTCTCCTGCCCCCACCTCTCCTTCATCCTTCTCTTCCTTCCCCATCTTCATTCTGAGCTACTTCCCCAAGATTTCGTGCTTCAACCTCCAACTTATATTCTACGCCCACCCGCCCCAGGTCTCTCTCTCTCAGTGAGTCCCATCCCTACCTGGCCGGAGCCTGAGCGCAATCCTCTGGGGACTGACTTGAGTTATCTGGGAGCTGTCTCCAGAGCCCTTGTCACTGAGCGGCCTGGCCTCTAGTACTTGGGCCTCACTGACCGGGAACTCGATGGATTCCGGGGCACAGTTATCCTTCAGCAGATTCTCCTTCAGGTCGCAGCGGGATGAGCCCAGAGGCAGGGCCTGTAAGACAGGATCCCAAGGGGAGCCCTGTAATCAGAACTATGGTGGCTCTGTGCCTCTTACAGGTAGCTTGGAGTTTACCCAGCACTTTGAAGCTAAGCCAGCATAAATAAATTGCTTCCTAGGATAATCCCAAGGACTGTTGTACAGAGAGGGGAACGTGAGGCATTGGAAAGAGCTGTTCATGAATTGATAGCTAGAAAGTGGTCCTGTGCATTAAGAGGCCTGTAGACCAGAGTTTTTCAAGCTGCAAAATGCAACTCATTTGTGGGTGCCAAAATTACTTTAATAGGTGTCAACCATTAAATAAAATGCAATAGAATAGAATAGAAAATATTGGGCTATAAGTAGAAAAATTAAGTGTTGCTTTGTGCAAATTTTATGTATTGAGGGTGGGTCTAAGACATGTGCAATACATGATACAGAGTATAATGTGATTCTTTCTGTAGATCAGGGCCAAAACAGTTTGGAAGCTGCAGTGTTAGACCCGTGGCTCTGAGATCCACAAAGGCATGGACTGTGTGTGTCTTGTTCTCTCTCTATTCCCTGTGCTCAGCCCAGGCCTTATCATAAAGGTGATAGGTAAAGCAGAAGAGAGAAAGGGCCAAGAGTACAGAAGTAGACTGGCTGAAACCAAATTGGCATTGCCACTTACAAGTGCATACTAGAGTGAGTCACCCAAGGTCTGCAAGCCTAGTTTCCTCAGCTGTAACATGAAAATAATAATAGTCCCTTCCTACCCTCGTGAGAGAAAAACTCAAATCAATTCACAGTGCAGGGCAAGGGACAGGGAGCGGAAATAGGGGAGGAGAGACGGGGATGGGGGTTACAGTGTATGGCACATCTTTTGGGGGCAGGACCCAATTATAAGAGGGACTTTACCTAACAAATGCAAACAATGGAATCTAATTCTTGCATCCTCAATGAACCTGAAGCAATAAATAATAATATTTAATAAGAAAAAATAATAATAATAGTTTCTCCCTGGGTATTTATTATAGTCGAAATCATAGAGGCAGTGTAGACTGGTTGTTCCCAGGAGTTGGGGAGAAGAAGGAATGGGAAATTTTGTTTAATGGGCACAGAGCTTCAGTTTTACAAGATGAAAAGAGATATGGATATAGATGGTGGTGATGGTTTCACAACATTATGAAATTATCTAATACCACTGTACAGTTAAAAATGGCTAATGGCTTATGCTTGTAATCCTAGCACTTTGGGAGACTAAGGCAGGAGGATTGCTTGAGGCCAGGAGTTCAAGGCCAGTCTGAACAACATAGCAAGACCCTTGTCCCTACAAAAACTTTTTTTTTTTTTTTTTTGAGACAGAGCCTCAAGCTGTCCTCCTGGGGAGAGTGCCGTGGCATCACAGCTCACAGCAACCTCCAACTCCTGAGTTCCAGGGATTCTCCTGTCTCCGCCTCCCAAGTAGCTGGGACTACAGGTGCCCGCCACAATGCCCAGCTATTTTTTGGTTGCAGCCGTCACTGTTGATTGGTGGGCTGGGCTGGATCCGAACCCGCCAGCTCAGGTGTACATGGCTGGCCCCTTAGCTGCTTGAGCCACTTGAGCCACAGGCACTGAGCCCCTACAAAAACATTTTAAAAAATTAGCCAGGCATGGTGGCATGTGCCTGTCATCCCAGCTACTCTGGAAGCTGAGGCAAAAGATTGCTTGAGAGCAGGAGTTAGAGGTTTCTGTGAGCTACAGTGACACCACTGCATACGAGCCTAGGCAACAGAGCAAGACCCTGTCTCAAAAAAAAAAAAAAAAAATGGTTAGGATGGTAAAATTCTGTCATACATATTTTACCACAATAAAAATTACTAAAAAATAATAATGACATCCCTTCCTCACAGGACAGCACACAGAGCTAAATATGACAACCCACATAAAATGCATAGCGTGGTGCCTGGCACAGAGTAAGTGCTCTGTAAATGTCAGATGTGATTCTGAGATGCTTAAGAAATACTTCCTGGACAAATTAATTATGAACAAACTCCAGAAGCCTGGGAAGATACCACGACGCCAGCTACCTGACCGGAATCTATCCTATCACTTTAGCTTCTTCCTTCACCATGAACAAAAAGCAAACTGAGTACCCTTCCAAAAACCCTGGCACATCCTTACCCTCTGTGGCCTCTGTGCTTATACCTGAGCGTTGAACAAGGAATACACTACACTGGGAAAAACACTGGGAATCAGGAAAATCCTAAATCTGCCACTAATAAGTCACTTTGAACCTCAGTTTCCTTACCTGTCTAATAAGGTAGTTAGATGACATGGTGCTTTCAGCCCCTTCCTGCTCTGACATTCTGTAAACTCAGCCAGCCCTGTGTAGGCCTATGTCCATGAAGGCTCCTTGATGAGTTGAGGAAACTGTCCAAAAAGCTGAAAAACCCCTTCCTGGGCCTATTTCACAACATCTAGGCCAGTGTTTTTCAACCTTTTTAATCTCACGACACACTTGAACCTATAATTAAACTTTTGTGGCACACTTACATTATGTTGACCAAAAAAAAAAGAAAAGAGTAAAAGAAAAAAAGAAGAATATAATTACTGTGCTCTGAACTTCTTTCAAAAATAATTTAATTAGGGCGGCGCCTGTGGCTCAATGAGTAGGGCGCCGGCCCCATATACCGAAGGTGGCGAGTTCAAACCCGGCCTCGGCCAAACTGCAAAAGCAGAAAAATAGCCAGGCATTGTGGCAGGTGCCTGTAGTCCCAGCTACTCAGGAGGCTGAGGCAAGAGAATCGCCTAAGCCCAGGAGTTGGAGGTTGCTGTGAGCTGTGTGACGCCATGGCACTCTACCGAGGGCAATAAAGTGAGACTCTGTCTCTACAAGAAATAATAATAATAATAATAATAATAATAATAATAATAATAATTTAATTAATTTGATCTTTAAAAATGTTTGTGGCACACCTAGGATCCTCTCACAACACACAGGTTGAAAATCACTGATCTAGACCTTCAGACTCACGCCTCACCCCCACCCCTACCCACTTCCCTCACAACCACTTTCAAAAGTCAGCTGGAAACCCATGCCAATATCCCAGAACAAGTAGAGTTAACACTCATTGAGTCCTTACTGTCTGTCAGGCACTGTGATGAACATATTGCAATATCCAGGACAGTTCTGTAATGCTGGAACTATTATTATTTTACAAGTGAGGAGCCTAAGGCTTGGAGGTGTCATAAGTGAGGAACCCATTCCCACAGGCCAAGAATCTGAGGCTAGGAGAAGTTAAGCAACTTGCCCAAAGTTGCAGAGCTAGGAAGTGGAAGCATTGAGATGCCAATTAGATTGTATTCCTACAATTATCCTCACAAAATAACTTACAGGGGTGTCCAACCTGCAGCCTGTGGACCACATGTGGATTAAATGAGGACTTTTTTTTTTTTTTTTGAGACAGAGTCTCAAGCTGTTGCCCTGGGTAGAGTGCCTCAGCATCATAGCTCACAGCAACCTCTAACTCAGGCTCAAGCAATCCTCTTGCCTCAGTTTTTCTATTTTTATTAGAGACGGGGGTCTCACGTTTTTGCTCAGGCTGGTCTCGAACTCGTGAGCTCAAGCAATCCACTCACATCGACCTCCCAGAGGGCTAGAATTACAGGCGTGAGCCACCGTGCCCAGCCTAAGTGAGGACTTTTTTGGGTATTTGTGGTGGCAGATATCATGAAAACTATGCATGGACCTTTTTTCTTGTTGTTCATTGCTTTCCTTACTGTTTTTGTATTTCATGTGTGGCCCAGACAAACTCTTCTTCAAATGTAATGCAGAGATGCCAAAAGGTTGGACATCCCTGACTCAGTGAGAGTCAAGGCAAAGAGCAGGAGTGTGGAAGGGATGGTCCCAGGAAGAGCCACCACAGAGAATGCCCCAGGTAGGAACCAGGATACAAGATGGGAATGTGAGAGGTGTAGAGATGGATGGGTAACATCCTGCCTCCCCAGACTCCTCAATTGACCTGGTAGCCATGCCAGGACAGAGACTGGCCAGAAGGAGCCACCCATACTCAAAAACTCTCTAGCCCAAAACCCTTCCCAATACTCAAAGTCTCTTTCCTCGGCCCAGGACCCATCTGATAGGGCAAAAGGCTTTCCCATGTAGATGGAACCACCAGCAACACCAGTGAGTTGAGGACCTCCCTAGCCCAAGCAGAAAGCAAGAAGAGCTTCTGGAAGCAAGCAGCTTCCTTCTTTCTCTCTCAGTCAGCCTCACAGGGATGCAGGTAGAGAAATGGACTCAGCAATGGGAACCAATAAATAAGGCTTAACCTTCCTGGTGGCAAATATTCCAGATCCCCCACAACTCAGAGGAAGATAAACGTCTCCTCCCTAACAAGCTCTGGCTGAGGGACAGAATGGCTGCAGAAGAACTCAGAGGCCCTTCAGGTTTTGTTGTTCCTGCCCATCTCTCCCACCATCTGTCCCTCAGGAAGCATCCTCTTTCTTGATCAAAACACCCGCAATCCCCATCACTGATTCCAGCCGCTTACAAAGCCCCAGGGAGAAAACCTTCCAAAAAAGGCAATGATTGAATAGACCAAGATGCAGTGAGGACGTGATCCTTTCCAGGACAAAGCCAGATGCTGAAGGAGAGACCAGAGACGGGGGAGACCAGGGAGCTGAATGAGAACAGCAAGGCGGTCGTGTATCTCCTGGCTGCCTCAGCAAAGGGAGGGAATGTTTTATTCAGAGGGGAGTTTCCTGACTCCCATTTCCTACCGTGGCAATCTTAGTTAGAAGAGGGTTTCAAGAGCTAAGATGGGCTAACATCTTATGGTTTGTTGTTGAGTTTCCTTAGAAAAATTAAACACTGAGAAACAGAAACTGCCTCCCTCACTCCCTTTTGTGGTCACTGACATCAGAGGTCAGGAACATAACAGGCTTGCTCATCGGCTGAGCTCTCCCTGAGCGCCTCCTGTCCTGCAGGACACCGAGGCAGTGACCTCAACTCATTTGGGTAACACTCCCCTTCTCGGTAACATAGGCTGAAAGGTAGAAGGAATGTTTCCAAGTTACTCAGAGAGAAAGCTAGAAGGGGTATGTGATGGATATTAAAGATCCAGTTCCCAGTAAAAGTGGATGTTACACAAAAAGAGTAAAAATAACCAAGACCCAGAGAAGATCCTGAGCACAGAGGAGGGAGGTTCCAGTCTCCATGCTGTGCAAGCTTGCTGAATTATATACTCTTAGTACCATTCTTCATTAACCCCATTTTGGAAGTCGGGAAAGTACAGCATGGTCATAATCCTGCCCATCTCACAGGGTTGGTCAAGAATAAAATAAGACTAAGTGTGGTCTACTTTCAAAATAGAAAAATCCAATGTAAGTCAAACATATTGAAATTCTTTTGCATGTGGAATAAACAAATGCAAATATAAGGTGACTCTATTCCACAATTACCATGCTAACTACTATTGTTACTGCACAATCTTTTCTTGAAGAGCAAGGGTCAATATGCCCTAGTACTTTTTACCCCAAAAGTTCCACCAAAACATCTCCAGTCTAAATAAATTAACATTGCGTCTTGAATGATCCATCTAGTGAGGACAAGAAATTATTTGAACATTGTCAGAGAGAAGTCTGGAATGACAGAAATAAGGATGACAGGAAAAGAAATGCATTTAGTTTATAGTTGTTGGCATTCACACTTCATTGTTTACAAATTATAATATTCTTTAATATTATAATTTTTTTTTTACAACAAGTTAGAGCAAAACTCTTAAGATCAAGGGGTGGGGAAAGGAAAAGCAGAGAGAAGGAAGGAGCGAGGGGGGTGGAGTCTTGGTGTGTGCCACACCTTTTGGGGGCAAAACACTATTGTAAGAGGGACTTTACCTAACAAATGCAATCAGTGTAACCTGGTTTCTTGTACCCTCAATGAATCCCCAAACAATTAAAAAAAAAAAAAAAAAAGAGAGAGAGAACAAAAGGCAAGAGGTCTGGCCAACTTTCACCAGTCTCAAGGGTGAATTTAGTTAAGATTTCTTTTGAAATTCAAATCATTCTTTCCACTTGCACTAAACTCTGGGGACAATATGTGCAATGAAGTTTCCAATCTATGTTTAGCACCTTCACTATTAATTTTGATATTTGGGCTGTGAAAGCTGGAACATTGTCAGACACCAGTCCCCATGGGAGGCCAAATCAGGGAATGAGTTCTTGAAGAAAAACTCAAGTGGCTTGAGAAAAACTTTAGTGGCTATTTGAGCAATTTCGTTTTTTGTTGAGAAGGCTTCTGTCCATCCTGAGTATGTGTCAATAAAAACAAGGAAGTATTTATAACCTCCTTGTGTCTTTTTTATTTCAGTGAAGTCTAATTCTCAATGTTCTCCAGGGTAATTGCCCCTTAACCTGGTTTCCAACCATTTTTGTCCCACACTGCATTTACTTGGGCACATACAGAACATCTGGAGGTTATATCATGTAAAAGTTCATGTAGGTTGGGTATGTGGAACCTGGATCTTAACAGTTCAGCCATTTTTCGTTCTCCTAAATAGATGGATCGATGCATCTGGTGACTGACAGGCCTAAGGCAGAGGGTAGACTTATCTCTTGATCAGGCAAGATCCACCTTTATCATCCTTCGTACCCCCTGTCTCTGACAATACTCTTCCTCTGCTGTAGTGTAGACAGAGTGGTCAGGAAGAAATAGGGCTGGAGTTGTAACCAAGAGATCTAATGTTCCCACTGGTTTGGGGGCTACTTCTCATGTTGCTTGGTCAGCTGCCCGGTTTCCCTCTGCTTCAAAGGAATTTCCTTTTTTTTTTTTATTGAATCATAGCTGTGTACAATAATTCAGTCATGGTGTACAGTGTGTGGGCTTGACATACAATCAGAGATATTTCCATCCACCTGATTGACATACCATTCATGAGATTTTCTCATTTACTATGTGAAAATATTTTTGATCCATGTTTAGAAGTTTTCTCCTGACCCTTCAAATATGCACCACAAGTGTGATCTCGCCCTTTATCCTCTCTCCCCTCACCCTCTCCCTCCAGATGGTTTCTTTTCCTTTCATATTTACATGGATGGAGCTGGAACATGTTCTCCTTAGCAAGGTATCTCTAGAATGGAAGAAAAAGTATCCAATGTATACATCCCTAATTTGAAGCAAATTTATATCTTTCAAGTGAAGGCTACAACCCATTTATTGCACAAGATGGGTAAAGGGGAGAGGGAGGGAAGGGGAGGAATTTCCTTTTTGATGGCCTTTGCAAAGCATAATGGTGACCCTTTTTTGGTAGCCATATGGCCTCTAGGAGTGCTAGGATTTCTTCTTTGTTCTTAATTTCTTTACCTTCTGAGGTTAACAAGCCTCTTTGATCATATATGTCTCCATGTACGTGTGCAGTAGCAAATGCACATCGGCTGTCTGTATAGATGTTTACAGTTTTTTTTTAACTCTTACCCTCAAGGCTTGGGTTAGAGCTATGAGTTCTGCTCGTTGGGCAGAGGTGCCACATTCCAAGGGTTGGGCCCAGAATGTTGGCTCGTTGGGTTGGGTCCTATTACAGCAGCTCCTGCAAAGTGAATTCCGTCTTGTATGTAGCTATTGCCATCCATAAAGAAGGTGTTATCTGGATCAGGAAGGTGGGTATTTGAAAGATCAGGACATGCACCTTGCTGGGCCGATGTTACTTCCAGGCAGTCATGAATAGGTATCTCTGGGTTGTCTTCCAGCAAAAGGGTGGCTGGTTTCATTGTGATGGTCTTCTGAAACCAGATTCAAGGCTGGTCTAACAGTAGGACTTGGTATTGGGTTAGGTGAGCGTTTGACAGCCACTTGTCCAGAGTTCCTCTCAGAAGGGTTTTGACTGCATGGGGAGCTGTTATCAATAAATCCCAGGGTTAGTTTTTCTGCCTCTTTTATGAGGGAGGCAGTAGCTGCTATGGCCTGTAGGCATGTAGGCCATCCTGTTGCTACTAGGTCAAGGCTTTTTTTTTTTTTTTGTAGAGACAGAGTCTCATTTTTTTGCCCTCAGTAGAGTGCCATGGTGTCACACAGCTCACAGCAACCTCCAACACTTGGGCTTAGGCAAGGAGTTGGCCTTGCCTCAGCCCAGGAGTTGCCTCAGCCTCCTGAGTAGCTGGGACTATAGGTGCCTGCCACAACGCCTGGCTATTTTTCTGTTTTTCAGTTTACCCGAGGCCAGATTTGAACCCGCCACCTTTGTTATACGGGGCTGGCACCCTACTGGATGAGCCACAGGCACCGTCCTGGGTCAAGGTGTTTTGACAAGTAGGCTACTGGTCTCTTCCAGGGACCTAGATCTTGGGTCAAGATAGGTTTAGTTTTCTGAGGGCATTGTTCTTTCCACTGGCCATGCCCTTTGCAGTAGGCATACTGAAGATTGGGATACTGGTTTTACCAGTGTCCCTGTTCTTCGTGGAATGCACACTGATTTATTCCTAGGGGCGGCTTTTGACCGATTTTGCCTGTTTTGGGACCCCTTTTCTTAGAAGTCAGCTCGCAAGGTGGCTACGGTTGCTCTCCCTACTTTTCTGTTGACTTTGTCTCTTGGAGCCTCTCGATTGTTGTAAACACTTTGTGCCACACTTATGAGTTCCTCCCTATTCTTTCCTTCAAAGCCTTCTAATTTCTATAACTTTCTTTTGATGTCTGGGGCCAACTACATAACAAAAGCCAGATTAACTGCCTGCCTGTTGAGAGGTGCATCAGGGTCTATCAGAGTATAAGTCTGATATGCCTCAAGAAGCCTCTTTAGGAAAGCTGTGGGGGACTCTGTGGGTTCTTGATGGACTTCACCTACCTTAGACAAGTTGGTAGGTTTTGGGGCAGCCCTCCACAAGACAGGTAGAAGAGTCTGGTGATAATCGTCCAGGAGCCCCCCCACTGTCATTGTCATTCAGATCCCAACCAAGGTCTCTAGATGGAAAAAGTCGTTCAGCCTGTTCTTGTTAGTCAGGAAGTGCATTGCTCCCAGGGCAATGCAGATAGCAGCTTTATGGGCTTAGACCAGGATATCCTCCCTCCCATCTGATGCGGGTCCACAAACGTTGCTGAAAATTATCCCAAGTGGGCTGATGAGTGAAAAAGATAGAGGGAGATGAGAGCCTGAGGCTTCCCTGAAATGGGAGATGAGAGCCTGAGGCTTCTCTGAAAATGGGAGATTCTGTTGCTTCCAATCATAAAGATCACTTCTGGTAAAGGGAACATAAACAAGTCCTTTTCCCCCCTGGGGCTTTGCACAGCAGGAAGAGACCAGGTGTAAGAAGGGATATAGAAGAGTCAGGGGAGGGAGTCTCTTGGGGGGTCATAAGAAGAACCTGCCCATGTGTTAGGGGGAGAGACCATGGGAGGGGCAAAAGGACCAGAAAGGCAGTAGAGTGGAGGGTTAAGGATAGAATCCTCTGTCTCTCCAGGTGCGGGGAGGATGGGGTAGTGCTGTGAAGGGGGTTTTGTCACTAAAACTGTGGTTCCTAGATGGAGAGAACAGATGCAGAGCCAGGCTAGTGGTTGTTCACTAACTCGTTCTACACATCAATGTAAGGAAATTGATCAGAGTGATCAGGTTTCTTGGTAACTGCTTTCCAAACCTGTTGGCATAAGAAAGGATCAAAAGAACCTGTAGGAGGCCAGACCACACCAAAGTTTGGCCACTCAAGTTCACAAAGGTGCCCTTTGGAGAATTTCACTCCATATTCATTGCTTTTGTCTGTGGAAAAACTATCCTTGAAATGTCTGAGGAGACAGCTCAGGGGGTGTCTACTTTAGAGGATGAAGAACCCATGTTAAATATAATGGAAAAACAAATCTTAAAACACTAACTGCTCAAAGCAACACAAAATCACAATGAAAAATGTAAACACACGTGATTATGGACAAGACCAAAATCAGAAATACGTACAAATCTAAATTGTGCATCTGAGGTGAAGACTTTTCCACCAGTATCCAGTGTTGATAGCAGCAGATTGGCATAGCATCAGCACACACCTCTGAAAGCCTCCCAACAGGTCCTCTCCTGTCATACAGGTTTACAGGTTTACCTCCAGGGTCCTCTCCCTGATGTTCCCTTCTACCTGCACCCCTGCCACCAGCCTTCCCCAAGGCCAAAGACCAAAGCACCAATGTCTTTGGTGGTAGTAGGATCCTACTATCTCTGACAGGACAGAACAAACATAGATGTGGCCAACCCACAGAACAAAACAACCACAGGTGCTAATCAATTCCGGTCTCTTTGGCCTTCTCTCAGAGGTCCCTAAGGGACCTACACAGTTTGCAACAAACAAACATAACAAACAGTTATATATTTCCACAACAGTCCACAGCAACAAATAAGCACAATAAAAACTGAACACAATGAACAGTTACACTAAATGCCTGCAGACAGTAGCCAAAAATAGATGTTTAAATGGCTTAGCTCTGGAGGTGGACTCACAGGTGAATTTAGAAGTGATCATCAGCCGGTCTTCTGTTGGTTCCTGGGCCCTCCAATAGCCCTGGAATGTTTCCAGAGGGCGCCTCCCCTCAGACGGACCACCGCCCACCCTGGGGGCCGTCTGAGGATTGGCAGTGCCAGGGTCTGGAGAATCTCGCTGGGGCCTCCAGAATGTTATGCCCAGGAGTCTCTCAAAGACCACACCACCAGACAAGTTGAATTAAAGAAGAGTCCTTTTATTGAAGAGCTGGCTGGCAACTGCCTCAGTGTCCTAACATGGGGTTTCTGAGTGCAGCCATGAGTTTTCTGAGGCTCTGACTTTTATAAGGCAAAATTGTTCCAGGGGGCAAGCAAGCATAGTTACAAAAGTGAAAAACAGCAGATAGGGGAAATCATGAGCCTATCATGCTTAGTCTGTTTACAATGCTATGATCATGAGAACACTTAATAATTCTTTTTCACAAAACAAATACAATCTATAATGTCCTATGTTAATGTAGGGAGGGAGACTCGCAGGTGAGGGTCATAAACAACATGATCATAAAAAGTGATAATCAACAGCTTGGTGCCTGTAGTTAAAGTGGCTAAGGCACCAGCCACATACACCAGAGCTGGAGGGTTTGAATCCAGTCCAGGCCTGCCAAACAACAATGGCAACTACAACCAAAAAATAGCTGGGCATTGTAGCAGGTGCCTGCAGTCCCAGCTACTTGGAAGGCTGAAGCAAGAGAATCACTTAAGCCCAGGAGTTGGAGGTTGCTATGAGCCATGACACCACAGCACTCTACCCAGGGCAGCTTGAGGCTCTGTCTGAAAAAAAAAAAAAGTGGTAATCACCAAGGATATAATCACTAGTGCAGTCAGTAACTTACATCACTAACAATTTTAGTTGAATGCATTCATAGTTATACTATGGGAGGACAAACAAGAAGAACCAGTTTTGAAGGCAATGGAATGTAACAGAAAAAGAGTAAACAATAAAGTAAAGAATAAACAATAAAGTAAAGAGTAAACAATAAACTTGCTCTTTTTTTTGCAGTTTTTGAGCCAGGGCCAGGTTTGAACCCACCACTGCTGGCATATGGGGGTGGTGCCATACTCCTTTGAGCCACAGGCACCACCCAAACTTGTTCTTTTAACATTTCCATGTCATATACAGATGGCGTGAAGACCACCTTAACAATGTAGGGCCTTTTAGGCCTTAGTAAAAAACTTTGATTTTGTTCCAAGTTTGATGAGAAGCCATTAGAGGATTTTGAGCAGGAAAAGGTTGTGGTCTACACTGTATTTAAAAAAAAAAATTACTGCTAGTTCAGAATGGACTTAAGGAGAGAAGAGTGGAAAAAAGAAAACCAGTGGAGGCTACTACAGAAAGATGATAGTTGTTTGGACTAGGGTAGAGCCAGTAGAGGTAATTGTTTGTGATATATAGTAGAACCTTTGTAAGTTGACCACCCAAGTTGACCACAGTAACAAATTGGTCAACATACAGAAGTGGTCGACATGAGGAACTATGGCTACTGTACTGATGATGTTACATGTACTTTATTTTCTTGTATAGCTTTTATTAGAGAATGTCATAAGAAATCATACAGAATCAAAACACAGTAAAATCATACATACAGTATCATACAAAATCAATATATTTACCCTTTTCTCATGGTTTAATCATTTTTTTCTGAAAAAAAAAGGGTCAATATTGGTCTGTTTCTTATTCTTATTACAAACATAAGTAGAGAAAACAAACACTTTCAATGCTGGCTGCACCACTCAGCATACCTGGGCATTTTTCCATTACAGATGACTTCAATTGAATTATCAGATGCCTGAAATGCCCTTTTGTTCTGTACAATTGGAGTCTCTAAAATTTCTGTGTCATCCTCAGTTGCTTCTTCCACTTCATCAGTTGCTTTATGCATTATTATGCTGGTCTGTACTTCAGTCAACATTGATTGGAAAATTGCTTTCAGGTCAGGTTAAAAACTTGGTTCATCACTCATTGCAGCAAAATCTGTTCCTTCAAATTCTGCCATGGGAGATGGACTGTCTCATAGGGCCACAACATCATGTTCATGGCTGTGCCACATACAAGTTTCTTGAAATACTTTTGTATTGTTTCTGTTGAACTTTAAGCAGAACTGATCCAGAGGATAGCATCCAGAGCATTACCTGATGCCGTGGATAAGTTGCTTCTACAGGTAGACCACAGGTTTGTGTTTTAGTAATGACATACCGCAGGAGTAGGGCTCAGTAGTTCATTTTAAATGTTTTTGTGATGCCTTGGTCAAGAGGTTGGGTTTTTGAGGTCATGTCTGGAGGCAGAAATTTCAGTGTCATGTTTGTGAAATTATTCACTTGGGGGTGGCCAGGACAGTTGTCTACAGTCAGTAAAATATAAGATTTTTTTTGGTCTTCATTTTTCAGTCAATACCCTCCCTTACCCACTATACAAATAGGGCACCAGCCATGCTCATTTGTTTGATCTCCAAGTGACAGGTATTTAGGCTTCAGGTTCTTGACTGCATGTGGCTTTGCTGATTTACCAATCGCCAAGGGCCATAGTTTCTCTCTGGTTGAGATAGCACAAAGCAGAACTGTGAAGTGTTCCTTGGAATGTTTTCTGCTCTTAACACGCAACCTTCATGATGTGACTCCTGGCAGGGATCACCTTGAAAAAACGTCTGCACTTGTCAGCATTAAAGATACCAACTTTGAAGCCTCTGGTAAAGCTCAGGATGAACTCTGCCACAAATTCTACTGGAATTTCACGGGATTCACCACACAAGACTTTCTGGGAGATCTTGTTTTACAGTTTAAATTTCTTAAGCTAAGCACTTGATGCTTGGAAATCTGCCACCCCTAACTCCTATGTAAATTTTTAGCAACTTCTTAGATCCCCGGCCAGGAGATTTGGGTGTTAACTGCCCTCATTTGTTAGAACCAGCTTAATGTGGCTTCACTGACTTAATTGATGGAAGTTTTCCTCCTTTTCTGCTGTAGGGCTTTCAATTTCCAATCATATCTCTCCAAGTACTCATGTTTACAGTTTTAGATGTTGCTAACTGTTGTCTTGCTAAAGCAAAATATTTCATCATCTTTCTTTGGCTGATGCTTGCCATAAAATGTAGAAGGTCAACCTTTTCCTGTAATGTCAGCTCTATGAGTTCTTTCCTTTGGGCCATCATGTCTCAATTAACTGTATTTTTTTTTTTTTTTTTTTAGGAATTACAGGATGTAGCCAAAATTCATACCAGTACATCATGTTGAAAAAATCTTTTGCAATATGTGATAATAGGATGTTATGTCTAATCCAACATGTGGCAATAATGAAACATGAAAAAACAAATTAGACTAAATAAAAATAATACAACTAAGGGGCAAATCCCACATGTTCTACTCCTTGGTGTAGAGTGGACTCAATTGGTAAAGTTATAGTGGGTAAATTAATATTGCATGTCACAAGTACAGTAGTCCCAGTGGTCAAGACACAACTTACAGAGTTGGTCAATATATATAGGTCAGTCTTCCACTGAGCACATGTAGTGCATGTCAAGTCTATGAAAATTATGTCAACTTAAGGAGGTGGTCAATGTAGGGAGGTGGTCAACTATGGAGGTTCTATTGTAGTTTGAAAGTAGAGCTGATAATAAGACTTGCTAAGGTAGAAGATAAGAAAAAGAAATAAATCAGTATTAAAAACAAGAACCAGAAGCCAGTTCTGACTTCTAGGTTAGTGCTTAAAGTCAACTACATCATCAAAGCACTAGCTGTCACTTATTGTACTCTTACTATGTGGCAGATATTTTGCCTAAATTATTCACAACTACCTTATAAATCAGCTGTTAGTATATCTGTTTTCAAGATTGGAAACTAGAGCACAGAGAGATAAAGTTAGTTGCCCAAAGTCACAGAGCTATCAAGCAAGGGAGTTGAGATTCCAACCTAGACGCTTTGAACTACAAAGTCTGTACTCTTTATGTTATACCAGTGATTGTCAGATGTTTTTATAAAAGCAGAATCCTTTTCAAAACAAAGGTTTCCTATGGGAGTCCAATAAATAAACAAATAAACAAAAAAACCGAAACTTTATTAGTCTAAGCAGAAGTGAAGAATCTAAAACTCTGTACCTTTTTTGATAACAGCTGACAATATTTGTGGCCAGCCTTGAGCTAAACACTTACAATGCATTAACTCAGTTAATCCCCACATCTCTATGAGGTAGAAATTGTTACTATTCCTATTTTTCAGATGAAGAAAGTAAGGCCCAGAGAGGTTAAGTCATTTGCTCAAGGTCATGTGTCTAGTAAATGATTAAATTGCGATTCAAACCCAGACAGCCTGTGACATTAATCACACTGCCTTCAAATGTACCTGCATAGAACCGCTAGGAATCTCCTGAGCACACTTTGAAAACCAATGAAAACTACCACACTCCTTTAATCTTCAGTCACTATAATCGGCTGTACCCTTCCCATCAAGACATCTTCACCATGGCATACTTGCCTGTATTCATTCCTACCTTCGTGCCTTTTCTTATGCTCTTCTTCTACCTGGAACATCCTACCTGCTTGAGTAATCTAAATTGTCCTCATGCTCCAAGGTATACTTAAGTCTCATTTCCTTCAGTAAGTTTTCTATGAAAACTTGAGTTCTCAGTGACTTCCTTCTCCGAACAATCTGCATGTGGAGTCTGAATTACATAATAAGGTTTTGCATTATCTTCCAATGCAGTGGTTTGCAAACTGCATTCCAGGAAACCCCACTATTCTATAAAGATGCCTTAGGGACTGTCTTGGAGGGGAGAGGAAGCTAAGTAGATGGGGCTTCAGGCTCTCAGGCTCATTCCTTGCTCTAATAAAAGCAATCTCTCTCTTATCCATTGTTTAGGTATAGTTTCTACATACAATGTTATATGAATAAAGAGTTTGCTAATATCAATAACAAAATGTGAAAAACTGCTCCTTTGTTTCAATATATTTTACTTCCTAATTATTATATCAAGCCATACAAATCTGTCATTTTTGTAGGCTATTAGCAGTCAAATATCAACAATGTCCTATGGTTCAAGCTAATAGATGCTCTTGTTATATTCCTGATCTCTCCTGAATTGTCTAGTACAGGTTGAAAAATAGTCACAGAAGGCTTTAAACTTAATCTATGTAGTAGCAACTACACCCCATTTCATGTAGGCATATGTTTGGGCATCTTTTTGGAGACTAGTAGAAAGAGTTTGAGCTAGGGAGATAGGGTGCGCAAATACCAGAAAATGATGGTAGGGTTCAATGACCATTCTGTGGCCTCTGAAGGTATATCAGCTGCTGAGTGAGTCTTAAGTTATTTGTAAGGCTCAATTAGTTCAGAAATAGCTCTGGGAGCAGGATGTCTCCTGTAATTGCAAAGCCATTGAAATGCAGTTTTGCATACTTTTTGTAAATCGTCCATCCTTGAATATTTTGTCCCAAAGGCATGTTTTACATAAAAATTCTTTGAGTTATGTGAAATAATCTTGTCAACAGTGCTAGAAGACTCCCATTTTTCCCCATTAGATTTGCAGAAGAAATCAATATTTGCATAAGCTGGCTCTTTTACAGAAATGGGATCTTTATACCTTTATGACAATGGCTGGCACAGTGTCATTACCTCAGCCAGTATTTAGCAATTGCTAAGGAGAGTATTAACTTCCAAAGGATTATAGACCACTTTGTCAATGTAAAGTACAAGCTATGGTGTTCAGCCAATCCACTTGCCATACTACAAGGTGTTACCTATCTCCAGCCAAAGCTATGCTGCCGCCAGGCCAGCAGAGGGAGAACAAATACAGAGCACATCTTTTTTTTTCCTTCTCAGACAGAGTTTTACTTTCACCCTTAGTAGAGTGCCCCATAGCCTCATAGCTCACTGCAACCTCATACCCCTGGGCTCAAGTGATCCTCTTGCTTCAGTTTCCTGAGTAGCTGGGACTACAGGCACTGGCCACAACACTCAGCTGTTTGAGCTCAAGCAATCCATCTGCCTTGGCCTTCCAGAGTGCTGGCATTACAGTAGTGAGCCACCCCACCCAGCCACATAGCACAATGTTTTCCCAGAAGTAGGGGAGAGGAAGATACAGGAAGAGCTTATTTTGAGAATTTTGATAATATGTGGCACACCCTGCAAAGAGTGGATGTTCAATAAATGACAGGGATTGTGCCCAGGGCCCTAACAATCAGCAGGGTGGAATTTATTCAGTGGATTTCCTCAAACAGAAACCTGGGCTCATAGACTCCAGATGGCCAGGGAGAGGAAAGAACTTGTCAGATCTTCTGACTCCCAGGTCTAGGCTCTTCTTACTACCTTGAGAGAGGTAATTAATTTACAGATGCACTCTTCCTGTCTGCTACTCCCCTTAGTTGTTGAAAGAAACATACAGGTATCAAGACTGACTAAGCAACTGATTAGGGAAGTGCAGGTTCCCCTGGTGAGAGCTGAAGAGAAAATACAGAAGGGACATAGAGTATACATCTAGGTCAGTGGGATTCAGAACATACGTGCCTGGGCAATAACAGCCATCATTTATTGAACATCTACTCTTTGTCAGGCGCTCCACATACATTATATTTTTCTCCTGCCAAAAAAGTTACATGACATTAGTAGTATAGAGCTCTCTCTCTCTCTCTCTCTCTCTGTGTGTGTGTGTGTGTGTGTGTGTGTGTGATCTTCAACTTAAAGGGTTTGTTGAAGGTTTCTATTGTGAAAAGGTACTAGATTTTGTTGAATGCCTATACGTGCTTCTCTGCATCTTGTTTTTTAAACTTAAATTATTCTCGGCTCAGCACCCACATAGCTCAGTGGGTAGGGCACTGGCCACATACACCAAGGCTGGTGAGTTTGAGCTTGGCCCAGGCCGGCTAAACAACAATGACAACTGCAACCCAAAAATAGCCAGGTGTTGTGGCAGGCGCCTGTAGTCCCAGGTGCTCGGAAGGCTGAGGCAAGAGTCACTTAAGCCCAAGAGTTTGAGGTTGCTGTGAGCTGACGCCATGGAACTCTACTGAGGGTGACAAAGTGTGACTCTGTCTCAAAAATAAAAATTAAAGTAAATTAAATTATTCTGTATCAGCAAATAGATATCCAACTCATACTTGTCAATGACTGCATAGTACTCTGTCATATAGATTTATCATACTTTATTTAATAAACCCCATGTTAGACCTTTAAATTACTTATAAACTACACTGCAATTAATCTCCTTGCATATCTACTATTTTATACATGTACAGGTATATCCGTAAGGTAAATTCCAGCAAGTGGAATTGCTGGGTCAAGGGACATGTACATTTAAAATATTTGTAGATATAGATGAATGCCTACTGCAGAGGTTGTTGTTAATTTTTATGCTCACTGGCCATGTATAAGAAATGCCCTTTTCTTTACATCCTTACTAAAACAGTGCTTACAAACCTTTTTCATTTACACCAATCTGATGGGTGAAAAATGTTATAGCACAATTTGATTTTGATTTCCTTTTATTATGTGTAAGGTTATGAGTGCATATTTAATATATTAAAATAACTTTTATTTCCTTTTTTATGAACTGTTCTATTCTTATACTTTGCCAACTTTTGTCAATGGGTTTTTGAGTTTATTCTTATTGACTTGTAGGAACTTTCTAAACACGAAGGAAAAACTGTTTTTTTTGAGATAGAGTTTCATTTGGTCACCCTCAGTAGAGTGCTGTTGCATCATAGCTCACAGCAACCTCAAACTCTTGTGCTCAAGTGATTCCCTTGCCTTAGCTTCCCAAGTACCTGGTGTTGTAAGCCAACAGCCCCCCAAAAGACCTGAGTCTGTCTCAGACTGTCTCGGCCTTAGTCCCCAGCATGGCACCCCCCTTGGGTTAATTCTGAGAACAAGGAAGTTCTCTGAGTTCCCTGAACACCACTGGCCGGGTTGAAACAATGGCGGAAACTCACTGAAGCAGAGTTTCTCAGGTACTGGGCTTTCCACTAATCCCCCAACCCATAGATTTAAAGAATATAACAACCCCTTCACCCTTCAAAGGGGAAGTAGGGAGAAGACATAAGCTTACAGAAGGAAGGGAGGGGTATGTTCTAAAGAAAGCCCCTGGTGGAATATCCCCTGGTGGAAAGTCCCAAGTTCCTTGGAAACTTACCCAACTCTTGTGCCTGTACCTTGTACCCCTGAACTATGTATGAACCATGTACCTTAT
>CAUYRH010010361.1:0-23426 GCA_963574655.1 Perodicticus potto
TCCGCCAGCTCCGTTGAGCTGGCTAGGGCAATTTAAGGGCTTTCAAACTGATTGGTAAATAAAACCCACCAGATTATCACAGATAACTCCCTTTACTTAAAGTCAACTTCTTATAGATAGTGACTTTTGGTTTGATTCACAAAGCTGGCTCCACTGTGTCTTACCTCTAATCACTCCTTCACTTCTTTCAGACCTTTCTCAGCCTTACCCAACAATGTCTCCCCCAGGTCCTCCTTCTGAAAGAGGCTCACTCAAGACAATACCAAACCCCAATTACTTGCCTGTAAACTCCTAAAAAAATTGGCATCCCCATCCAGCAGGAAGCAGTTTTGAAAGAGTTCTGCGCCCGCATTTCTTAAAATAAAAAAATGGGGAGTTGTGAGAAAGGAATTCTCATAACCCTGACAGGAGCACAGCCATTTAAAAAATCAGGTCAGAAACCAAAAGTCCCTTGTTCCCCAGATTCCTGGAGTGCTGCAAGGCTGGATTTTCTGGAAACACCCTACTTATACCCTGACCCTAAGAATACACTCGTGTCCTGACCCACACTAGGGAAGAGCCCCAGACGGTACTCTCGGCTCACTCCCCATTCCAGTTATACCAATAAGGCTACTAAAAGCTTTTTGCAGCCGGGTGGGAGCTGAGCTGACACCCGCTCAGTCTCCTTTTCCCTTTTCCCTTCTATTAAAGTCTTTCTCTGTCCACAGAGTGGCCTCCTCTCCTTTCTTGCAGACCCTCACCCAGGTTCTATGCCAGAACTTCTCAGGGACTACATCTATAAAATACCTTCACAGAAATTTCTAAATTACTGTTTAACTGTGTAGCCGGGTACTGTAAACTCGCTAAGTTGACACATAAAACTAACCATCATGAACAGTTCCTTCCTTGTACAATTCTTCTTAAGAACAAAAAAAGAAAAGACACCTTTCCCAGAAGCTCCCCCAGCAGACCTCCTCTCAATTTTTCCCCTCAAGGAGACTGAACTCAAGACTAGTTTAAATCAGTGGGGTTTTAGCTGAGCCATGTGGGGTAAGAGTAGAAGTTAGAACTAAATCTGAGCTGTGCCACTTGGAAGAAAGGGAAAGTTGTTTGGGGGTAGGTGAAAAGAGTATCTGCTATATATTAGGAGCTAGGTAAATATTTGCATGAATACATAAGCCAATGAATGAAGCTGATAAATGCTGGAGATAATGAGTGCTGGTAGTTTTCTCCAAAGATACATCCCCCTGGTCAAGACATGACTTCAGCAAGCAAATGGTATATATGCTGTATGCATGGAGTGTGACTCTTAGCATAATATCACATTGAGATTTTTGCCACACCCTACTAAGGATCATCACTCATAAGCACTGAGAGAATGCTAACTCTAGGGGTTGAACTGAAAAAAGAAAGGTAGAGGAATACCATTCTAAATTTAGTAATTAGTACATTTAGTGTAAAGCTTTCTTGTTGATCTACTTAAACTCCTAATTCCAGAACATACACTAAGCTATTGTTTTTTGATGAATAAGTTGAGAGCTAGAAAAATCTCCCAGGAAAGCAGAGAATCTTAACTGGGGACCATGATTTACCCCAAGGAGTAACAAGGTGCGCTCAGAAAAAAAAAAAAAAAAAACAGATGCTTTCCTTGTGCCTACTACAAAGTCCTTTGTATGTTAACTCTCTTATCAGGGCTTATATGGCCCACGTTCATGTGACCATGTGATCTGAACAAGATGGAGAGGTGTTCACAGTGAATGGAGCAGCGACTTATCTCATACGCATAGGTACACATGTGCACATTCCTCCAACACCACCACACCTAGTATTTACTACTATTTTTTCACTTCCTTAATAACTAGGTACTGTGTTACATTCCCTTTATATTAATTTCCTGGGGAAAAATTGTTTTCTTCCAGTCAAGAAGTTATATTCCAGTTGATTAAAATGTCACTTTATGCATTAAAAATATTAATGGACACCTGTAAGGAACTCCTGGGGTGAAGAGGAAATCTGTGACTAATTCTTCTTTCGTAAGCAATGCGTTCTTTAGCTGATGCTGCTAAAACTAACTTTGGAGACTTTCGAAGACTATTGACATTTCCTTGTCATTTTCCAAATCTGAAGTGAGAAACTTTTCAAAACTGGAATGCTAAAGGGACAGGGAATGTACTTCAGTTTCCTGGATTGTAAGGGAATAGTAAACGTTTTTCTAGCAGTGTTTTGTCTACACGGAGAAGTTTAAATTATTTGGTGTTCCTAAAAATTGAAAATAAGGGTTTATAGTTATGGTGGGTGGTGGGCCCTTAAGTGGGGATGAGAGGAAATAAAGTGTAGCACATCATTGCTCTACCCATCCAGGAAATGAGTGGGGAAAAAAGGGCCTCACTACTTTGAGTTTGACTTCTAGGTTTCAATGACAGGTACTCCTTAGCAAATTGTTGGGTGAATTTGGTGGCATTAGACATGCACATGCAAATACACTGCCAAAGTGCACGTCTCAAAGTGAGTCTGTTTTGTTTCTAGATGCCACAGGATTTGGAGTTCTTATCTCTATCTTCATATTTTCATCTGTGATATGAAATCAACAGTTTCCAAAGATAATACTCAGACAATTTTGCCCCTTAAAACAAAGCCCAAGTGTGTCGCTGTAGAGCAGGCATTATGTATTGTTATTCTATTGAAGGAACTTGAGATAACGTATGAGCATGCTTTCTAAGATGTAAAATGCTATTTAAATTTAAGTTTTATTGCTATTGCGTGGTTGAGATAAACTTTGTAATGAATTTGTGATTGAACTGAAATTTGCAGTTTCTAGAGCCCACTTTCTCTTTAAGTTTGTAGTTTTTATCAATTGCTATTTAATTACTTTAAGTTATCCAAGTGCTTTTTTTTTTTTTTTTTTTTTTGCAGTTTTTTTGCCAGAGCTAGGTTGAACCCACCACCCTTGGCCCATGGGGCCGGCACCCTACTCCTTGAGCCACAGGCACTGCCTAAGCATTTTTGTATTCTTTCTCTAATATAGCATTAGACTAAATATCTTAGTAGATTTAATGTAAAAATTGACAGAGACATATATTTTTGGTTTAGGGACATTAAAAGGCAGATATTCAGGAAAGTGCTTTCAAAAAGAAAGAGTTTACAATCTGCCAAAGTCCATGGTTCTCACCAACTGTCCCATGATCAGCAAGGATCGTGCACAGAAGCGCTCTCCCTGCCATCAGACCCCCAGCAGGCTCCAAACATGGTCAGGTCCTCTAGTAGTGTAAAGAGACCCATACCACTTTATTTTTAGACTCTTGGTAACTTAAACAATGAAGAAATACCACAATAGGGTTAACAAAATGATGATTTATTTTAATGTTAATGCTCAATTAATTAATGCTCTTAACACAATGAATAGACAAAAAGATTTAATGAATAGCCTTTTTTCATAGAGAATTGTATCTCTTAATTGAAGGGTTTTCTTGTATGGAAACCTAAGCCAGATTGCCTTCCCACCCCAATCGTGAGCCATGTGTTCCCCAGTCTGTCTGCTCACCCCCCCCACCTCCTGCCTCCCCAGGACCCACTATCTGGCTACTGAGGCCCTCAGGTATATAGCCCTGCTAATATGTGCCCTCGCCCTTGCCTTGTCTTCAAGATGACAGTGTCTCATAGCTTATTACCAGTTGCTAGAGCTTTTCTCAAATTGGTTCTCTCACTTCAAAAGCCCCCTTCTTGTTTCAAAACACCAGAGCAGACAAGCTGATGCTAAATTTGGTAATTTGTAAAGCAACCCCTTGGATTAGAAAAGAAGTTGGTATTGCTATTTTGTTCCATTGTCCACAGATAACACTCAACATCCTAATAGAACTAAAATATATCACTGCCTCGGGGTAGGAAAGGGGAGAAGAGGGAGAGAGGAGAGGACAGGAGAGAGAGGAGAGAAAGGCGATAATCATAAGTAACCAGTTTCTCTCCTGAAAAACTCCACGTTCAGAAGATATATGTTTTACACAAATTCTGGCTCCTGCTTGCACAACCTAATACCCTAATATACCTGAGGGTTCTTTGACTTAATGAGGTTCCTCCCCAACCCATGATTCATCTACACGCCCCATATATCTCCTGTCTCACAATCAACTCAGAGCGACTGGTAGAGGCTAAGAGATTAAATTCTGAAAGGAAGCCTCATCATAATAGAAAATCCAATTAACTTTAGACACAGTAGCTGCACCAGCAGCAGCACTGTAATTTTGCCTTCTATGAAAATGGTTTAGCTGTTCGTTAGGTAGCGTGTCAAAAATTAAACAATGCCAATTATTTTCCCTGTCCCGGTATCTAGCATTATCTGGGGAATTGCATGAGAAGACTGATTAGTGATATACATTTTAACTAGATTAATTCATGGAATCTTTGGGTTTTTTCCTGTTTGATCTCTTCTTGTATCTCCTGGTGTGAGGTAAAATAATTATCTCTGGGGAACCCAAACTGAACTCCATTCAATGGTTCGGAGATTGTGAAATGATGATGTTGATAATGCTGATGTCATTTTTAGCTGTCTTAAGTGAAAAGTAACATTAAACAGTGATATTATCATGTCTACTTTCTCCAATGCTGAAAGAGAAAAGCAAGAGAGTGATTGTTATTCCTGCTTATTCCAGCAGGTGAGTGAAGGGGTGTGGGGCAGCAGGGACAGTGGGTGGAGGAGAGCTGAGAAGCTACACAACTTGCTCAGATTTTTCTATGGGATTATTAGTAGAGCTAGAAGTAAAAGCCAGGGCTTGACACCAAGCCAAGTGTTCAGCCTTTTCCTGTTGCCAAAACTGACATGCCCTGGGTTTTAGTCATGCCCTATTTTCATTACTTTTTTTACAGTTTTTACTTTGTTGCATTTGATAAAAATATTCATTCTTTAGCTCGGTGCCTGTGGCTCAACGGGCTAAGGCACCAGCCACGTACACCTGAGCTGGTGGGTTCGAATCCAGCCCAGGCCGCCAAACAACAATAACGGCTGCAACCAAAAAAATGGGCTCGCGCCTGTGGCTCAATGGGCTAAGGCGCCAGCCACGTACACCTGAGCTGGCAGGTTTGAATCCAGCCCGGGCCTGCCAAACAACAGTGATGGTTGCAACCAAAAAATGGCCGGGCTTTGTGGCAGGCGCCTGTAGTCCCAGCTACTTGGGAGGCAGAGGCAGGAGACTCGCTCGAGACCAGGAATTGGAGGTTGCTGTGAGCTGTGATGCCACAGCACTCTGTCCAGGGTGACAGCTTGAGGCTCTGTCTCAAAAAAAAAAAAAAAAAGACACAAAAAATGGCCAGGTATTGTGGTGGGCACCTGTAGTCCCAGCTACTTGGGAGGAAACTTGCTTGAGCCCAAAAATTGGAGGTTGCTGTGAGCTGTGATGCCACGGCACTCTATCCAGGGTGACAGCTTGAGGCTCTGTCTCAAAAAAAAAAAAAAATTCTTTTACCACAAAATTTTGAAGGATGGAAAGATGATTACAACAAAATCCCTGTCCTCCAATGGGTTAGAACAGTACCACAAACACAAAGCAAAAAAATAAGTAGCATATTAGACATGTAATAAATTATATTAAAGCCTTTTATAAGAAGGTAAAATGTAAATTATATCTGAGTATACATGTATACTTATAAGTGCTAGGGTGGTATAAAAATTAAAGATCTCATTTGGTTGGGAGCAAAGGAAAATCAGGGATAGCAAATGAGAGAACATGGGAGGGAGGTTGGGCTACACTTCCCTTCCCCAAGGTTTCCTTCAATTTAGCCACTGTGCCCTTCCCTATATTGGAGATTCTCCAATATAATGATGTGAAGATGACTTAGAGAACTTCTTAAAAGTACAGATTCATAGATCTTGCCCTCAACATCTCACTTCCAGAGACTTGCAGCAGGATCCTGAAATCTGCATTTTTAGTCACGCACCATAGGGCTAGAGTCAAGCTTTGGAGCTATGCCTGAGAAAGAGCATGCCAAGCTCCCCTTTTAATAGAGGAAGAGCTCTAACTTATAAGATGTGAACAGTGGAGGAATCCACACATGGTGGTCTTTGATAACTCTTACTCTCATGTCATGGTAGAATAGGATTGAAAGAGGAGCGGGAAAGAAAGGTAGGTAGTTAACAAACATAGGCTTCCTTTGCTCTGGTGTACTTGGACCTCACCCATCTGAGAGCATCTGAGAAATCTGACTCCTAATACCACTTCAACTTTCAGGTCCATCTCCTACATTTCCTCTGACCCTTGTATTATGCGCCATCTGGGGCACGACTGCTCTCATTTTGCATTTATGAATAATTTGAGGCTATATTTAGGCATCTCCAGTCATTAGGTACCTACATTTCTGTATACAGGCTATAAGGTCTTTTTTCCTTTTTTTTTAGAATTTCAGAAATTCATGAAAAAGAAAGCTCTTAATATTAGGTCACTTAGTCAATTACCTCCTTTCCTGCCTAATGCAAAATGATTCCCAATAGCCCTGTTTCTAGCACTCTGTTGCCTATTTTTAAATGTACTAACTGCTGGTGATTCTGCCACCCCCCCCTCAGGAGACCATTATCCTGGCTCCTGATTCTCAGTGTCAGGGGGCTTTCCTTGGTAATTAGCTCCAACTAGCTATTTCTTCCTTTTCCCATTATCTTTGGATATCAATTCCCTTGTAACGGCATTATTTCTCACACATTAGTTATGTATTTTTACATAGTTTCCACAGTTTCACAATCCACTCTTAAAAAGAGTTGGACTACATTGTATAGCTTGTGTCTTAATTAATCATGCTGCTGGAGGGTGAAGATGGAGTTAATGGAATTGGTCACTGAGTTCTCCTGTTTCTAGCAACACATTGCATTCCCCTGTGCCTGCATCACCATGCTTGTCCACATTGATTTTATCAGTCTGTGGTCACCCTCCTCTACAAAAGCAGTATCTCTTTAAGTATAATGTGTCTAGGGCATAGGAGGGGATACAAGAAAAAGCCATTTCCTTATCTGAAAAATGGGCAGGGAGGAGAATACTCAGATTTCTACAAATGTTTAATGATATCAGGCGTGCAAATAATTTAGCAAAATGCTCAGCAGGCAGCAAACATAATAAAATCTTGAGGCATATCTATATACTAAGATGGGTACAGCTCTGGAAATCAAATAAACCACTTGCTATTTTTAGCTTTCTCCCTCATTTACTGATGTACGAACTTGTCAACACTTACATGCAATTATTTATGTATAATATTTCACAATTTGCTGGACTGAGAGTTTCTTGAAGCAAAGTATTATGTCTTATATCTTTATGCCCAATAGATCAACTGAAGTTGCTTAACCTTCCTGAGGCTCAATATTCTCATCTGTGAAACAAGGTACATGTCATATACCTCTCTTTTAAAGAAATTTTATGCCCTCGGTCATAGCTTCTTAGCACCATTTTGCTCCAGCCTTTGCTGCAGCTGTTAGATGTGCACAGGTATGACCTGATAGATCTCCTCTGTTGTACCCTGAGGTGTCCTGCTATCACTCAAAGACATGTTCAGAATCCTGACTGCAGGAGGAGAAAAGCCTCCTAACATCTAAGCAGTGGTCCACACAGGGGAGATCATGGTTATCACAACCAAGGGAGGGATATGTTCTGGCACCTAATAGTTAGACACCAGTGTAGGATGCTATAAATATACTGTATGGAATAGCTCCCAACAACAAAGAATTAGCAAGGCCAAATGTCAGGGGTGCCACTGTTAAGAAAATCTATCCTAAAAACTCCAGAAACCTCATCTGAGGAAGACACTTCATAAGATATTCTCCTCTCCTTCATATTGTTCCCTCCACTCACCTCACTGTGTCTAGACTGGACCCACTTGTAGGTTATTTCTGTAATCTATAAGTGTATATACTAAACAGCTAGCAGAATCCTGCGATGGTTTCCATGCTGTGGAGTAAGCGTTACAATGATAGGAATGTTTAGATCACAGCTCCACTGTGGGCTGTATATTGTCCCAGCTCTGGGATAGCACAACCAAAGAATTGGAAGACCTAGTTGATACACCCAGAAGAAACCAGGGAAACAGGTGTAAGGGCAGATCTTAAGAGTGCTCATATATAAAGTTAGAGTATAAGGCTAGAGAAGGAAGAATTTGCTGGCATTGGAATACTCTCCAGTAACATAGAGTTCAAAGTCTTAGCAAGGACATACAGAATTGGTCCTAATACACTGCTGGGTTTATTCCTTGAAGCTTGGACCTTTTCAAAATAGGTAAATCAGGCCTGGCAGAATATTGGGGAAGGAATCAAAAGGCTCAGGGAGGTGGGAATGTTGTAATGGATTTATTGTGCTAAATCAAAGAACTCACCACAAACTATGTTCCCTGAGGTAGTCTACAGAACACTCTTACATTCAGTCAACACAAAAAGAGTGGTGAGGGGAGTGCCAACATTGTGGAGAATGCTCGGTTGTGACTGCTGACAGTGGGAGGTAAGATGTTGGAAATAGTTTCCCCAATATCAGTGGAAATGATAGAATTCTGAAATAGGAGAAGCTAAAATGTTATCACAGAAACAGAATGGTCATAATCACCGAATAGGCAGCATGGCCAGAGTAACAATCAGAGTACTGTGATCTGTAGGGATCTGTAGCAACTGTTATCAGGGAATTAAGATGGATGAGTAGCCAACTAGAGTTTTGCTACATCCACATGCTTGCAGGTGAGATCTGGAAATCAAAAAATTGATGTCAGTTGTCACAATGAAAAGTTACAGTCACTCACCCATTTCTAGATCTAAGCCTGTTCCCAGACCCAGAGCTCAGTCTCTAATCTAGAGCTCCTTGACTTATCAAAAAGATTAGGTCCTATTTAGAAGTATTTCTCAACACCACTGCAACTATATAAAATAAGTATCTCCTTATTCTTCCCCAAAGGGACCTGAAGCCATTTACCAGGAAGCCAGATGTATGTATACTGCCCGAAAAGAGAATATTAAGAACATTCAAGCATTGTTAGACAAGAGTCTGAGATAACTCTGATAGTAAGGAATTCAAAATTCTATTGTGATCCTTAATTAGAGAGAGGTTTATGGAAGCCAGACAGTGAATAAAACCCTGGGCCATGTTCATTTCATACTGGTGGGATGGATCCACAGATCATCCGTGTAATCATTTGCCTAGTCCATTAATGCAATCCAAATTAGTTCTGTGGCAGTAGTAAGTTCTTACTTACCAGTAACATTGAGTGTAAAAGGACTAAACCCTTCAGTTGAAAGAATTGCACATAAACTTTATGGCATTGGATACCTCAACACTCAACTTTCAGTACTGGACAGATCATTCAGACAGTAAATGAACAAATAATCATTGGACTTAAACCTAAAACTGCACTATAGCCAAATAGCCCTAATAGATATTTACAGAACATTTCATCCAACAGCTATAGAACACACATTCTTCTCTTCAGCTAATGGTATATTCTCAAGGATTGACCATATGTTAGTCCACAAAACAACTCTTAAAAAAATTTTAAAAAACTGAAACATACCCAGGCATTTTCTCTGAACATAATGGGATAAAACTAGAAATCAATAACAAGAGGAACATTGGAAAATATAAAAACACGTGAAAATTAAACAACATGATCCTGAATGGCCAGTGTGTCAATGAAGAGATTAAGAAGTAAATGTAAAAATTTCTAAAAATACCATGATTGCATTAATGTACACAGCTATGATTTAATAAAAAATAATTCTAAAAATAAATGACAATGAAAACACAACATATCAAAACCTATGGGATACAGTAAAAGGAGCAATACGAAGAAAGTGTATAGCAATAAGTGCCTATATCAAAAAAGTAGAAAAGCTTTAAATAAACAACCTAATTATACATCTCAAAGAACTAGAAAAACAAGAGCAAACCAAACCCAAAATTAGTAGAAGTAAATAAATAATAAAGATCAGAGTAGAAGTAAGTGAAATTGAAACACAAAAAATACAAAAGATCAACAAAATGAAAGGTTTTGTTTTTGAAATGATAAACAAAATTAACAAACCTTTAGCCAGAAGAATAAAAAAAATGGAGAAACACAAATAAATAAAAACAGACATGAAAAAGGAACATTAAAACTGATACTGAAGAAATAAATCCAAGGATACTTAGAGACCACTGTGTGCCAATAAATTGGGAAACATAGAAGAAATAGATAAATTCCTAGACGCATCCAACCTACCAAGAATGAACCAGGAAGAAATCCAAAATATGAATAAGCCAATAACCAGTAAAGAAATAGAAGCGGTAATAAAAAGTCTCCCATCAAGAAAAGCTCAGGATCTAATGACTTTACTGCTGAATTCCATGAAGTTTTCAAAGAAGAATTAATACCTATCCTATTTAAACTATTCCAAAAATACAAGGATGAAGAAATACTCCCAAACTTATTTTACAAAACCTGTATCACCCTGATACCAAAATCAAAGATACACCCCAAAATGAAAACTATAGGCTAATATTTATAATAAACATAGATACAAAAATCTTCAACAAAATACTAGCAAAACTACAACACACTAAAAATATTATTTGCCAGAGATTTGCCAACTCAGGAGAGGAGCAAGACAGTAGCCAAATAACAGCTTCCTTGCAACTGGGCATAGTAAGATTGAAGAGGGAAGACTTCAGGCATCTCTGGCTGGTGGGATCTACCCAAAAACATACCTTTGGGGACACCGGGGGTCAATAAGAGACTTCTGGACCCCATGAGGAGGACAAAAGCAGTGGAAAGCTGGCAAGTGGTTGCATGTGTTCGTTAAATTCAATCCCACCTGCAGCTATAAGTATAGCAGCAGTGAGATTACAAACTGGAAAGGCCTTCCCTGTGAGCTGTTTTGTTTTTTGGACTTGGGGACTCAATTGAACTACCTTGGAAGAGCTTGGGTGACAGTGCAGAGGACTTTAAGCATTGTCTGGGGCCCCGGACTGAGCCCAAATGGAGCTAATAGTGTTTGGCTGTGGGCCGCGTGGAGCCACTGTGGGAGAACAGCCCGGCAAGCTCTGCCCTCAGGGTCACAGAGTGAGGATTAGGCAGGAGATCTTGGGTGAGTAATCTAGTGAGTGAGCAGCCTAAAGGTGGGTACTGAGATGCCTTACAGCTTTGGCCCTCGGGGGCATAGAGTGAGACTGGTTTTGGCACATTGGATGCATCAAAACCCTAAGCCAGAGGCACAGCAACTTAAAGAGCAAGAGGAAGTGAAAGGAAAATTAGGGCAAGGAAACAGATAAACGAAAACGCTCATGATGAAGAATCAGCAGGAAAATGCTGGCAACATGAAAAAACAGTCCAGAGCAACCCCCCCAAGGGACCATGAGGTAGCTACTGCAGAGGATTCCACCTATAAAGAAATGATAGATATATAGTGATTAAGAAAATGCTATGAGGGCTATCTCTCACAGTACGATCAAAATGTTTCTGATTGTATATGAAGCACATTCTTCCCTATGATTGCACCAATGTACACAATTATGATTTAATAAAATTATTTAAAAAAAAAAGATTAAAAACTTAGGCAAAGCACACCTTTTGGGGGCAAAACACGATTGTAAGAGGGACTTTACCTAACAAATGCAATCAGTGTAACCTGGTTTCTTGTACCATCAATGAATCCCCAACAATAAGAAAAAAAAAAAAAACCTTAGGCAAAAAACGGTAAATATTTTCTAAATTTTACTTATAACTTTTAATATGAACAATGTTGCCAAGTTGGAAGTGCATTTTAATGAAAAGCTAAGCCTGATAAATGCTCACTAATGAAAAGCATAGCTAGTTCTACTAAGCACGAGGATATTAGTATGACACTTGTTAGAGTGAAATATGGTCATTTTACATATAGAAAATATCTAGAAGAAAATTTTTAACCTACCTCCACGAGAGGCAAGGACATTACCATCATAGGAAAAAGTCACGCAAGAAGTGTCTGTGCCTGGGTCATGAGCCTGTTTATAGTGGAATTTAGGATGAACCTGTTTGTGAAGACAAAGTATTAATATTTCACCTGAATTCAAAAGAGAACATTTTAAAGGCAAGAACATTTTATTTTTTCATGATAAAAATGATATCCACTTATAGGTAAAGTACTAGTTTCACATAATAGTTTCAATATAGTTTGCTTTCCTTCCAAAAAAAAAAAATTCAAAAGGGTTTTGAAAATCATCTATTTGCTTTAATAAAGAGCAGGAGACATTTTTCAGACTGTGTTAGCAACTCAAGATTACAACTGCATTCAGTTTTTCATATTATGCTTATAAAGTTGTTGGGATTATTTCCTGTATTTATCTTCAAAAGTAAATATAAATAAAAATTATAAATTAACACATTATTTATTTTCTCAAAAAAAAGTTATTGTATTCCTAGCATATGCCAGACACTGTGCACATGGTTGCAGATCTTTATCTTTCATGTGCTTGTTGAATGATGATGATGTTAATAAAATAATAATGATAATAATAATAATAATTGCAACTAACACTTACACAATACTTATTATATCCCAGGTGCTATATCCTTTACTGTCCTAACAGTCACTCTAAATTAGGTTCTATTATCATCATCCCCACTTTATAGTTTAGGAAGCAAAACACAGATACTCAAATACCTCATCCAAGTCCATACAGTTTATAAGTAGCAGATCTGAGAATCTGAACTCAAAAAGCCTACTCTTAAATACTGCACTGTAACTCTTCTATTATTGATATATTTTCATAGTCTTTTTTATTTCTAACATTGCTTTTGCATAGTTAAAGACTTGTAAAAGTTACTCTACTATACCAATTTGCCATTCAGTTATGATTTAGTACCTAACCTGCACAGCCAAAGTACTAGAAAGTCAATTATCCCAAAAAGTATGGTCTATACAAACAAAGATACCTGGCCCATTAAAAACTCTGGCCTCCTACATAACTGTTGTTAATGGAATGCCGTCCAAGAGGGTTGCTCAAGCCAAAGAGTTTTGAGTTTGCTAGAGTGAGACTCCATCTCAAAGAAAAAATAAAAAAAAAAAAGAATGCCTTCTATGATAGCTAATTTTGTGTGTGTGCAAGTGTGTATACCCATGTGCCATACTGGGTGATTACACAATGGTTGTGAGCCTTTACCAATTTTCTTAAGGTAATTCTCTAGCAAAAGATAGGGCCATTGACTCTCTCCAACCTTTTCTGGTTCCCTCTCCATTTTCCCTGATAATGCTTACCCAATAAACTTCTTATATGTTTAATCCTGTCCTGGTATTCTCTTCTTAGAGGACTCAAGTGGTGCCAGGAGAGGTCCAAAAACACAGGTGGTAAGATGAGAATCTGGGACTGCCTCACTCGTTGCCTAGTGGGACTACAGAGTGCAGACAGACCCTAGTATTTAGTAGTGGTCCAAAAGCTACAATTTACTGTAGGTGACCTAAGTGGAGGGAATGTCCTCATGGGTGCAATGTTTTAGGCATTTAAAAGCCATGGGAAGGAACACTGCCTAGAAGGGCAGTGTTGGCCAGTTACTGTTAAGTTGCACTGACACCCCCAGAAGGATAATGAGAAGCTGAGAGCCATCAACAGTCAAAGACCTAGTTGGAGAATGAGGACCACTTGAGCAGCTTTCAAAGAGACCATCATCTTCTGCAGAGAAAGAGTTGACACAGCAAACCAACAAACAGAAGACCTGGTAATTAGATTTACAGAGCTCCAGAGACATTCTAATGCTCAGACAATGCAGGTCTGTTATTCTAAGGCCAGGGCTCCAGCTGGGAAAATCTGGGACCCTGAAACATAAGAAGAGGATATTTGGGTAGATGCCCCCTGGTATGCTGGATCTACAGACACCCTCCTCCCAGCACCCACACCCCCCCCCAGCCCCCGGAATCCTCACAGCTTAAAGAGATGGCCTACTCTTGCCAAATAAGAGCCAGAATTTTCTCTGTGCTAGAAAGTGCTGCCAATGCCCCTCCCCCAACAAGGTAACAGCTATCTCTTCTTAAGACCTGCCTTTATTGCCTCTCCTGGCTACTAGGCCAGTAACTAGGGTTAAATCCCAGTATTAGTTAGGGAAGTACTGGGCCTGAGAAGGGAGGAATGAGATTGTATATAGCTACGACTGGCAGGAGCCATGGAAGACCTCAAGTTTGAATTTTGAGGATGCTCAATCAAGAGGACTGGGATACAGAACTAGGTACTTTGATTTGTCCTCACTGATTTTAGGACACATTTTTGGACACAGAATTTAATACCCTCACGAGGATTCCAGGAGATGGGCAAACTTGCTGGAAGGATTAGAGGCCTAGAAAGGTGATGACCAATATTGAGTTAAGTAAAAAAGCCCTACTTGCCCTGGCAGATGGTTGAGAAAAAATAAGAAGGTTGGAGGAAGTGGGCATACTAGAATGGACATAGTTTTCAAGCCAGAAAACATAAAATACTATTTTTTATGGGCGGACCTAGAAGAAATATCACTTATCAAGGCTATCAGGAACATATAGAGGAGAGATAGTAAGAAGTTCAAAGGCAACTTTTTTCTGCAGCCCAAAGATAGTCATCGAGGGAGGTCACTAATATCCACAAGGATCATGGCACCTGAAGTCACAAAAGCTAATTTGTAGTGTGTAAGTACTAGAAGCAAGGGGGTACAATTACTGGCAAGATCAGAGAGGCAGCCGAGGGGGCTTGATGCGCAGGCAGCTGCAGAGATGATAAATAGAACATGGCATCCCTCAGGACAGAATAAATGGACAGCCAATAAAGATACTTCTTAATATCAAGAATCAAAAAGAGAGACAAATGGGAGAGCAAGAAGCTGAGGGTGGTCATCTCAATTAAAAAGTCATAATCTCTTGTTCCGTTGCATATCTGAGCCAATTTTCAGATCAAGAGTCTATTGATGATAGTAGCTGTATAACTAGAAGAAAGGACACTGCTATTCATTGGGGCAAGTATAAATTGCGATAATTTCCCTGGTCTTTCCGCAAAGGGATTTTTGACTACAAATAGTAGTCCCTGGATGATAGTACGGGAGGATTATTACCAACTTTTTAAGAAGGTTGACTCTTTCCCTTCTATTTACCATTCTTAACATCCACAATAAACTAGTCCTGTGACCCTATAATTCAAACTTTCAACTTCAACTTTATCATGTCTTATACTTTACATAATCACTGTACTCCTCTCTTGCTTTCGTTGAGCCCGTCTGTCAAAGTAAGAATTCTTTCTACCAATGTTTCTTAATGTTAGTTGTGCTTGGCTTCAGTTGACTACTGTCCCTAGGAAACTGCAGTCTGTTTCCAACAAGTTGCAGGCATTTCTTCTACATATTCTTTGACATCAAGTAAGAAAATGATTCCAAAAGATAATATAGAAGTAAAAGAAGAGAAAACTTAGAAGTGGCTCCAAGAAGACAAAACAGAAGGACTGTGCTTAAGCTACTTTTCTTTACAACACTAGAGGAATACTTTCCCAACATTTCTGATCCCTTTCAAGTAGATCAGCCTCAAAGATTTTTTTCCCCAGTTACTCATCTGAACTCCAAGAACCCCAATAACAGTCTTAGTACAGTATAATATGTTATACATCATATGTCATGGTATGTAAAATAGGAACATATTTAATAAATATAGCAAATGCACTTCTGTTCTTTTGAGTATATTTCAAGAAAACAATATGTTTCATAGGAAGTTGACAGATTTCCAAGTTTCTAATTTTTTTAAACAAAGATAATTATGTTACAGGCCAAGATGATTTCCCCTTTCTTCCTTCCTTCTTTTATTCCTTCTTAATTTAAAGACAAAAGATAATGAGATCTAAAAAGATTTCTGAAACAACCGTTCCCATAATGTAAAACTGAAATAATGAAATTTTTAGAATCTACATCTACAATATCAACCCCATTTCCTGATGACTCATTATACACACAATGTTGACATATATAAATGAAGAGAGGACATGGGATTTTCTTGAAATAATTTGCAAGTTGGAGAAGGTGGGAAAACATGTATGACCTCATGCTCTTTCATAAAACATTTACTGCACCAGCAACAAGCCAGGTATTGTTATCAGGTTTGGAGGACACCAAAATGACCAAGAATGGTATGTGACGTTAATGAGGGAAACGAAAGAGAATGTACATTTATTACCAGGCCTAAACTTTCCAGCAGGGTTCTCCACTCTCAGTCCAGATTCTCTGTTGTAACTACAGGGATTTCAGAAAACAGCTATGACTTAGTCTTTATTTTTCCTATGTGTTTAGCAAAGAGATAGCCCAGCCTTCATCAATAACTGAACTGTGTTGCAATTATATGCCTGTTTGGTCATCTCAAACCAGGTGACTGTAGTGTGTGACTACCTCAGACTCTACTGATGACCAGATGGAAGCTGCAGCTGTGGGAGAGAGCCCAGCCACTGAGAAGTGTGAGTCACAGGCAGAATATGACGCCACTGCTATGGAATCTTTTGGCTCCCCCTGTGCTTGCAACTTGAAATTCAAGGTGTTTACTTTAGTCTATAAAACAAACCCCTTATGGCTAGGGCACAAGTTACCTCCACATTAATCTCTCTTCTTATAAACCATAGCTGAGATCAGTTCGTATACCAGTTAGGCACTCTAGATTGATGCTTTAGAAATCTGGATGCAAAAATTTTTTAAGGCCTACCGAAGACCATGCTTCTGGAATTTCAAGAAGTCATAAAATGAAACATCCTGTCTTTTGGGGATGTTGAGACTCTAATTTACAATCTTGAGACTACATACAGAAACAATAAAAGATGGTAATATTATCTTATTAGACTATTTAAGCATCTGATACATTTTACTATTCTGATTTGTAGCTAAAGACAATTTTTATCAGCAAATAAATGAGGTGACTAATATAAATTCTCATAAGACATTCTGTAGGTATCCAAATGAGGGTAGCACCTAAATCACCATGAGGAATGATTTAAGAAGAAAGTCCTTCCAGAGAGCCAGCCTAAGAGCAGGGTTTCCCAGAGAATGTTTTGTGTAACATCATCTTATCAAGGGGCTATAGCCAAGTAAGCATGGGAAACTAGTTTATTTGCATACCATAACCTTGTCTTGAAGATTCACAATAAGCATGAGTGTATTAAAAGCCAGAGTCTTTTAAGTAGTAGCCCTAGAATAAATCAAACTCTTCAACATTCCCAAGTTTATTTGATTATAAAGCCATTTTTTCAGAGAGTACATACTAGCAGATTAAACGTTCTCTGGCCCTTACTTGGGGAAACACGTATCTACAGCAAGTATTGGCAAACTTTTTTCTGCAAAAGTCCAGATAGCAAATATTTTAGGCTTTAAGGACCATACAGACTCTGCTGTAACTATTTACTTCGACTGTTGTAGGATGAAATTAACCACAGACAATATATAAACAAATGCATAAGCTGTGTGTTCCAATAAAACTTTACTTACAAAAAGAGGTGGCAGGCTAAATTTGGCCTGTCATTAGCTCACCCCTGATCTAGTGAGAATGAAAACCTTAAGAAAAGGTTGTCTCTTTGTTGGGTCACTGTCAGCAAAATTAAAAGCTTCTTTGTGATTAAATAACAATTTTAAATTATAACACTAATACTGGTAGTAATCGTAGTAATAATGAGAATAATAATAACAGCTACAATTATTGAATACATTGCTACTCAGTACAATAAAATGTACACTTTCTAATTTTATCCTTAAAATAAGTTTCCCAGGATATATGTAATTCCTCATATAATAAATAAGAAAACTGAGGCTCAGTAAGGCAACTTACCCAAAGTCATATGACTAGAAACTGTCAGAGCAAACATTCAAACCCTGATGCTAACTTCAACCAAACACCTCTTTACAATAAGCTGCAATATTTCTTCCTCTTGGTTTGTATGATAGATTGTTTTAGTAATGGCCTTTAATAAGTCTGACCTCCTTGTATCCGCAGAAAGTTAGTACAAGGAGAGTGGATAACATGAAATAACTTTTTTTCTACTTCAAATTACATAAATATTTTTTACACTATTAAAGATTTCTCAAAAAGTTCTATTACAAATTCATCCTAAGGAAGAAGCTAGTAGTCTCTCATCCAAATAGGGGAAATAAAAATCACAAACCAGTCATTTGTTACCTGCATTTTGTTCCAGTCAATGAGAACAAATCACGGTACATGAAAATAAGAGGTAACATTTTTGGTACACTTACTAGGTGCTAGATGCTACCCTAAGTACACGATATCTATTAAGTCTTTAAATCTCCTCAACAGTCCTACAAGTACTATTATTATCTCCTCTTTCCAGGGAAGGTATGGGGTGCAGAGTTGCCCTAAGTCATGTGACCAGTGTTAGAGCCAGGATTTTAACCCAGGTAGCCTGACTCCAGGGCCTGCACTCTTACAAATCATGGCTCTTCTGACTTAAGGTTTCCTCAGCCTGGGAGTGCAAAGTTGCAGTGAGCTATAACTATGCCACTGTACTCCAACCTGGATGACAGAGTGAGACACTGTCTCTACAAAGAAAAAATGAATAAATAAATAAATAAATTAAGAGATAGTGGGTGAGTGCTACAAAAATTTCTGGAAACAAAACAATCATCCATGGTTATACCCAATTCCAGGCCACTGGCTAAATTCAGTTCGTAAGCATAGGCTGATTATCCTTTATTCAAGAAGATTGCACCAAGAGTCCCTGAAGTAATTCAAAACTCAGTAAATAATAGTTGGAAGCCAAAAATAAGGAAATCCCACTCATTGCTGGGGGTCTCCTTAGCTGTCCTTTACATGACGTTTCATTTCCTCTTTAACTCTTAAGTTTGGTGTAACAGGGGTTATGGGGTCTTAAGCTGTCTGTATCACATAAGAACCAAAAATGTGAACACAAGTGCTGCTCCCAATTCAGCTCTTTAACTCAAGAGGAACTTGAAAGCCACTATGCCAGCACCGGAAGCACTGTGCTGTGGAATGACCTGCCCAGACGGGAGGGAAAGCCTGGCGGTCCCCCCTTTGAAGTCCAGCTGCCTGAGATTCACTGGCAGCCGACCTTCAAAGAGAGCCGATGCTTCCTTCCCTCAGCCTGGCCGCCAAGCTTCCCGGGCAGCTGGGCAGATTTAGCTACTCTCTGCCCAGCTGTCTGGGAACCCTGGCAGCCAGTCTAAGTGAGGGATAGAGAGGTGGTAGGCAAAGAAGGCAAGGAAAAGGGTGGGGGAGAGGGTGGCGGGCCCAGTGGCGCCAGGGAAGAGAGGATGCTGGGTTTCCTTGGAGCTGACTTTATCAAAATCAGTCAAAAGACCAAGCTTCCAAGGGCAGCACAATCCAACCTCACTACCAGGCAACTCTGCAGAGACCAAGGAGATTTCATATATACTTTCCTTCAAAAGCTGAATGAATCTCAAATCTTCTAAAGATTGCCCAGTTGCTGCAGCAAACAATCCAGTCTTTACATAGAGATGTGAGGAACAAAGCCAATATCAAGCATCAAAAATGTAGTCTTTTACTGATTTTGATTTTCCAGCAGCATGAGTTTATGCTTCTTAGAGACTTTTGGGGGTTGTTTGCTGACTTTGTTGTGGCAACCCTTCTGTTCTCCTGGCAGCCAATAGCTGAAACAACTTATCTGTTTCTGCGCCTGTGCAGCAGATGCTTGGAGAAAACTGGCTCGTTTAACATAAACATTACCAATGTGCTGTTATGTTTATCCTCTTGAACCATATGCTTGGCGTAGAGAATAGTGAGCATTATCAGCTGCAGGTGCAAAGGGATGAAGAACAGTGCTGTTTGTGACAACAAATTTTTAAAAGTCTAATTAAGAATAAAGTTTTAAATTTGGTAAAGGAGGAAACTAGTAAAGTGACTAGAATGCAGGTGAATGGAAAGGAAGAATTGCAGGGTAACAAGCAAAAGAGTAAATCATCAGATGTACATTTTAGATGAAGTTCTCTGGCATGATACAGAGATGAAGGGACATGAGAAGTCAGGAGGAAAATGATCATAAATTTCATTAAATCTTATCTCTAGCTTAGTACAATTTGATTAGCAAAGGAATGTATAGATGAGCTGGTATCATACACTACAATAATATGGACAAAAAACTAAATATTCAGATAGATTATCTTATTAAGTCACTAGTTACTAGTTATAAATTCATCTTCCCTGCTCTTTAGACTTCCTTGAAGGTATATGCCACAACAGCCAGCATTATTATTATAAGTTATAAGATAATCACAATAACCAGTATTAAGTTCAGTGATAATAAAGATTATCATAAATTATAAAAATTATGATCTAAATTCAAAAGTGTAATTGTAAGCCTATGGAAGAAGCACAAATTAGTATTTGCTAAAATTCATTCATTCTACAAACTTACGGAGTCACTGCTATGCATCACTGCTATGCATAAGGCTCTATGCTAGGTGTGGCATATGGTAAGATTAGTAAAATGGTTCTTACCCTCAAGGAGATCTGTCTAGAAAGGGAGACAAACAACTACTATAAATAATGGCAGAATCCACAAACTATATAGTAAAACCACCAATATACCATGATAGTATAATGGCGATAGGTGAGGAGGAGAGGAAGAGAAGTCAAGTAAAGCTTAGTGAGGATATTTACTGTGGTCTTTGAAAGTTAAACAGGAGATTGCGAGAGATATAAGGAAATGTACTTCACTAGAGGACACATAATCAGAAGTATGAAACAAAGGCTGGGCGCAATTTCATGATCCTATAATCCTAGCACTCTTCAGAGGCCAAGGCAGGAGGATCCCTTGAGGTCAGAAGTTTGAGACCAGCCTGAGCAAAATCACTCATCTCTACTAAAAATAGAAAAATTAACGTGAAGTCCCACACCTGTAGTCCCAGTTACTTGGGAGATCGAGGCAGGAGGATCACTTCAGCCCAAAAGTTTGAGGTTGATGTGAGATAGGCCAGGGCACTCTAGCCCAGGTGAAAGAAGGAAATTCTGTCTTAGAAAAGTAACAAACAAACAGTGAAACCGAACATTATTTTTAGAACTACAGGTGGACTCAATAACAGACCAGTAATAGATAAGACTGGAAACAGCAGTGAAATCATTAGTGGTCTCATATGTCCTTCTATAGAGTTAAAATTTTTACTTTGTAGGCAATGTTAAGCCTCTGAAGGGTTTTAAGGATAGAAGTAATATCATCACACCATTATTTTAAAAGATTACTCTGCAGTAGTGGCAAAGATAAACTGGAAAAGTGATGACTGAGGGCAGGGAGGTAAGTCAAGAAACACCAGCAATGGTCTAGGTGAGTCCAAGTGAGGGCTTAAAGCTAAGTAATGGAGGAGTATGTAAGAGCAATTTAAGCTGCAGTCAGTGACTTTGATATGGACAGTTCCAGATCATCTTTGAAGTGAATGCGACAAATATAGCCTACTCTGGGTAAGAACCTGGCAATGAAAGAAGCAAGAGCTGGAGAAGGCTTTTGTTAAATAAAATAAATAAAAAGCAGAAACTTGAGCATATTTTCTAGGATCCAATAGGAATCAAAAGGATAAACATACAGGAAAGGAGAAACTGATAGAATTAGGTCTCAGAGGAAGCAGGAAGAACATGATCAAATGCACAGGTGGAAGGATTAGTGGGGAAGGAGAAGAGAAAGACCTCTTCCTTGGAGATTGCAGGGAAGGAGGCTAAAAGACCAAAGCAGTATGAATACAGAAACCCACAATCCTACAAGTGTGCAGAGTCTAACAGCACGCCGGCCTACTGTCCCTGTTTTTCCATGTAAAGGAGAGGACATAACTGAGTAGGAAATGGAGGTGTAATGGGGATGTAAGAGGAACCAGAGAAGAGCTTGAAAGTTTGAAAGTTTGAAAACACTTGATGGCATGAATGACGGGGCTAACCAGACAAGGAAAAAGGAAGGAAATATAAATTATAAATCTGGAATGGCACCAATCTGTAAACCTGTGGGTTTTCTCAGTATGGACTTAAGAGTCAGAGCAAAGAAGCAAAGAACCCATATAATTGGGGTTACAGTATAGAAAACAGAAAACAAAGCACTTTTTAAATGTTGGTAAAATGTGTATTGCAGAAATCAAACTATCTTTTCCCTTTTCTCCAAGACCTGTGTCCCAGAGTTAACTGGTTTAAATTTGCATTTTGCCTCAAAAGACAAAACTTCAGTTGGTGTAATGCAACTTGGTGGTTCTATTACAAAACTAAAACCATTTTCCCTTTTCAAGTGTTCACTTTGTTGGAGAAAACAGACTAATAATAACTAAAAGTGATAATCTCAATATTGTTTATCCTAAGCAGTGCATTAATTTATTTCAAAAAAGCAGGAGCTTGGAGGCGCCTGTGGCTCAGTGAGTAAGGCGCTTGTCCCATATACCAAGGGTGGTGGGTTCAAACCCGGCCCCGGACAAACTGCAACCAAAATTTAAAAAAAAAAAAAAAAGCAGGAGCTCCGATTTTACTTAAGCAATCAATTTGAAGCAATTGTTGATTGGCTTCCTTCTAGGTCCCTGACATTGTGCCACACTGTGGTAACAAATGGAAAATATAACCCCTGCCTTTAGAAAGATTACACTTTAATTCATACTAGGAGTTCTAATAATTTTTTCCCTTTAAACGAAAACAACTTATGCTTGTTAATAATCCTAGTAATATGAACCTTTCAACTAAAACCATACACAAAAAAACACTGACCAGTAATGGTCAGAGAAAAATTAAAAATAAAATTATATTTCCACTTATTTTTTAATTTGAAGAAGAGAAGATGGAAGAAGTGAATAGGAATTTATAACAATTTACAGGCATTCAAAAAGTTAGAGATTTCTAGCTTCTCCTAATAAACAAAAAGATCTACCACTCCTTATTTCCACATCACAACAATAGGATAATGGAGGAAAGAGACTGCCTTAAAGTAACATGACAAAGAAACTGACTTATTTTGAAGAAAAGAAGAAGTAAGTCATTTATTAGTAAATCATTAAACATAAGCACAGGGATGCCCTGAACCATTTTAGTTAAGGCAAGCCAGGTCATTCTCTCATTTGGGCAGACATATAAGTTTTATGGATGGGCATAAATCAGTCTTTATCAGGGATCCAAAACTGAGATCTAAAAAATTCTCTACCAGGTATTTAGTATTTACCTTTATTCTGGAAAACATTTATTTATCTATAAACCTGTGCTCTTCTCCACAAGCTTAGAATATTCTCTTAAACTCTCCTGAACTTTATTTTTTATTTATTTATTTCTTAAATTAAATCATAGCTGCATACATTAGTGCAAACAAGGGGTACAATGTGCTGGTTTCATATACAATCTGAAATGCTTTCATCAAACTGTTTAGCATACCTTTCATGGCATTTTCTTAGTTATTGTATGAAGACATCTGTATTCTGCATTTAGAAAGTTTCACCTGTATCCTTCTAAAATGCACCATAGGTGTGGCCCTACCATTTACCTTCCCTCCACCCCAACCTCCCCCCTCCCC
>CAUYRH010010362.1:0-22789 GCA_963574655.1 Perodicticus potto
TGATGACACCATTGTGCTGGGAGACAGAGTAAGAGCTTGTTTCAGAAAAAGAAAAAGATAAAGGACCCACCAATTACCCTCGTGGGTCCACACTTACGGTGCATCTTAGAAGGGTACAGGTGAAACTTACTAAATGTAGAATATAAATGTCTGTACACGATAACTAAGAAAATGCGATGAAAACTATGTCAACCAGTTCGATGTAAATATTTCAAACTGTATATAAAACCAGCACAGTGTACCTCATGATTGCATTTATGTACACAACCATGATTTAACAAAAAAAAAAAAAAAAGAAAGAAAGAAAGAAAAAGAAAAAGGAAGAAAAGAAAACTGATATGGTTTTAAGGCAAAATTAAGTAAGGAAATTTAGTACATAATATATGTATATGAGATACAAAAATGAAAAAGTAAGGAAGTAAGGAAATACTATAACCAAAGTTAATCCATCATATTTCATTTTTGAGAGAACAATAGATGTACTTTTTGATTTTTTTATAATCCAACAAATGATTTTAATATAGAACAATGCAATAGTAATAGTGCTTGGGTTAAATTTATTACAGGATTTTTTGGGGGGAGGGGACTAGGGCCGGGTTTGAACCTGCCACCTCCAGTATGTGGGGCCAGCACCCTACTCCTTTGAGCCACAGGCGCCACTCTATTATAGGATTTTAAATCCCAAGAGTTAGCATATTCCTTTCGTTTTAAAGTTCTGGTGTCAAAATGTGAAAAGGTAGGCTTATATAACCTGAAATGATGAGTTGAGAGGTAACTGAAATATTGTCAGGAATTTTCCCAGACTTCCTTAACCAGAACCTGCAGTAGAAACTGTTTTTCAAAGATTAATTTCTTTCCTCTGCTTTAGTGTGGTACGAGAACATGAAAGGCAATGGGAAGCAGAAGCACTTCAATCTATTTAATTTTTGACAGCTAAGCACTGATAATGTTATTTAACACTTTTAACATTTTTATTTTTCTTTTAGAGAAAGAATAAAATAAACTTTTATCATAAAAAGAGATAAATCAAACTCATCTATCTGGGAATAGGACAGAGAGTCCTACTGGACCATAGAGTCACAACTAGGGTTTATCCCCTTAAAACTCATATTATCTGTTGTTTCTTTTCCATATCTGTTGTGCTTCCCCTATGCTCTATCACCAAAATAGACTTAGATGTTGTGTGTGTCATTTTCAGGATGTATCATCTAGTAATGTGAAAACAATTATGAAGACAAAAATTGCCTTGTCAAGTTCGCAAGATGTAAAGAATGCCAAGACATCTGTGGAACTGACAAATGGCAAAAAGCTTTCTTAATGCAACTTGGATTGAATACCAAAGTTTCCTAAATATAAACTTAAAAATATTCTCAGACTGTTATTTGTTTCCAATTGACATGAAAGAGTTCAAGACCTGACAGTCTGAATATTAAAGCATCGGCATAAGGGACATTAGAATTTCATTATATTTTTCCATATTTTCCATATCCCCTTGGTAACAAGGGATATGCCTGTGACATGGCTCAGCCTGGTTAGTTTTCTCTTCAGTTTAAAATCAACACCATATATCCTCTGTGTGTTCTTTCTTCCTTATCTCCTCAACATCAGAAGATTCTTTCTTTGATTAGCCCTGGTGACCTCCAGACACAGGCCGCTGGTTTTTACTAAGGAATAGGACAGAACCCATTAGGAATGCTTATTTTTTCTGGCAAAATGGCACCCATGATACATTGCTTCTTCTCCAAGAGCTAACGAATTTCAGTACATATGCCATAGGAGTCATCTTGAAAGGACAGTCCACTGAAAGAAAGTTGTTTTTTCTCTTTGGAGAACATCTGGGAGTAATATTCCCATGTGTCAAATCTGTTAGCTCCTGTCTCACCCACACCAAGACACCTGGCTGCCAGATACACACACGGGCTTGTCCGATTCCGTCAATTCATCAGCAGCACAGAGAGTCTTTGGACTGGGGTGGCCCAAGGGTGGAATGCTTACCAGAGCAAATATCACATTCCATCTTTTTTCACTGGACAATGATTATCAGAGAAAGTTGATCAGCCAGCTCTTGTTATTTTTCTGAGTATCTGGTAAACACTCGTTTGACCTTTTCCCCATTTTTTAAAGTATCTATTGCAAAAATGAACTCAGATCCTATTTCTGAAGTGCTCATCAGACTTTCATGGGCACCCAGATGTGTTTTTCCCGAGGTAAGTACAGGTAGCCTCTACTCACCTCTGGGCATGAATATTCTTGCTGTTTTTGATAAGATGCATTACATGACTTAAGAAAAATTGTTTATATGCTTAGATAATGTGCTAGAGATTTTTTAATGAGGTTTAGGTATTCCAGCTGTTTCCCAAGAATGCCGTGTAGTTCAAATTCAAACCAGATCAAACTCATCAACACGTGATTCTTTGATGAATTATTATTTATGTGAACTGACAAAGCAGCATGATTTTCCCATCAGTCATCAAATCTGCCTTTCACGGTTAGCAACAAATGTTTATTCTCTTCAGTCAGAAGGATCTAAATATGCTTGCAACCTGCTGTTTGTTATGACTTTTGGGGTGGATCATGGTAACTGTTTTTTTAAAAAGAAAGTCTGATTCAAACATTATACAGTTCTTCATTGGGTTGAAAACTAGAAAAGTCACCTTTCTGTAAATTTACTCCTCTGATAAATGCTCACCAAGGACTTAATAATGTTGGATTGCTTTATCTCAACAGCTACTCATGACTCACTAACACTAAAGGAAATTAAAGAAGATAACACAATAGAATTTCTCTGCCAATGATGGAAACAAGATGTAAGAGATCACCTCCCAGTGCAGACGATGACTGTGTGGGATACCTGTGGTATAATCAGGCAGATACACCAAATAATTGCTTTCAAGTGTTGAGACACTGCTGTGTTCTGATAAAGTGGAAATATAGGTATTATGTCTTTTTTCTTTCTGTACGCCATTGATCCATTATTAAGTATTGCTTAAGTGAATAATGCTGTAGTTTGGTCCATTTCAGGGCTAGGGAAAAGTATTAAAATCACAATATTGCACCTCAGTGCCCAAAGCTCAGTGGTTAGGGCACCAGCCACATACACAGGGGCTGGAGGGTTCGAATCCATCCTGGGCATGCTGAATAATAATGACATCTACAACAACAACAACAAAATAGCCGGGCATAGTGGTGGGTGCATGTAGTACCAGCTACCTGGAAGGCTGAGGCAAGAGAATAGCTTGAGTCCAAGAGTTTCAGATTGCTGTGAACTGTGATGCGATGGCACTCTACTGAGGGCAACATAGTGAGACTCTGTCTCAAAAAAAAAAAAAAAAAATCACAAGATTGCAATAAAACTTGTCACGTAAACTGGATAATTCTGGAGAAGATTTTCTCAGCTTTGGCACTACTGGCATTTTGGGCCAGAAGCTCCCATTCACTGGAGTATGTTTCTCAGCGTCCCTGGTCTCTGCTCACTTAGAGCAGGGGGTGCTTCCCCTCCCCTAGAGCAACAAACAAAAATCTATCCAGAAATTGCCAAATGTCTCCTGATGAGAAAAATCACTCTAGAACCCCTGACCTAGAGTAAGATCTCCATTCTACAACAAATGGAAAAGAGAATTAAAGTATAAAGCCTTGAGAGTAGGCATCTCCCAGGAGACCCCTGAGACAGGGATAGGAGTGTAAATTGTTTATTTGGGTGTTGATTTCAGGAAGTGTCAATAGGGGAGTGCAAGTGGCACAGTGATGGTAATGAAGCTAATAAAAGACACGTTGTCATGCTATGTACCTCAAGGGTGATTAGGGCTCAGAATACAGTGCTTAGAATACAGTTCTCCAAATTACCGAACTGAGGGGAAAGAGAACCAGGGTGTTTATCCGAAGCCTGCTCTGGCCTGCTTTGCCTTGGGCTACTGACAGCTACAGAAAGCCTCAAGCACAGAGTTTCAAGACATGCAACTGGAAATTGTAGGGTTTGCTTGCCTGGGAAGGTGATATCCTAGGGAATAGGGTGGGTAAAGTCAGTGGCACCCGTCTGGATTACTCTTCAACTCACTGAACAATTCTCCATCTTCTGAACCATCCCTTACCCCGTACATTCTCCATGGACTCAATAACGCCCCAAGGGAGCAAAAATTGCTTTTTGGAAGAGAAAAAAAACTATTGTCTTTTGTGAAACACAGATGGTAGTTATAAATATAGATAGATATAGATCACACAAACAGATATACAGCCTATCTGTATTATTAACATTTCAAGGAGGTGGGAGTGGGGAGAACAAGTAGGGGAAAAAGTATCTAAAAATGCTCCTTAGAGGGGCACTAATGAAAAAAAGGTTGGAGCACGCAGCACCACCATATCCCTCCCCCAGTGAAAAAGACGACAGCGGTGGTCATCAACGTGTCTTTTCCTCACTCAGAAACCCTCAGTGTCCCCCTACTCCAGATGATTTCTTGTTGAATTAAAGAACATACTCATGGGCCTCACATCCACGGTGCTCTGTACTCTCACGACAACCGACCTTTTCAGCATTCTATTTCAATCCCACTTAATAACCTCATTCAAGAAAACTAAACTCACCATTTTTTAATCCCACGCCAAAAGTCCTGGCCTCCGTGACAGTTTGCACTGTCCCTGTGTCTGAAGTAAGTAACATCCTTACTTGTTATCTGTCTTCCCCTCCTCTCTCCAAATCTTGTATCTTTCAAGGCCTTCTTCAAATGTCACTGACTTTCTTAAGGTTCCCCAAGCTCCTACTCCTAGAAGTCACTGGCCCCCACCTTAGTATTTCTAACCAACCTCTAACACTTACTCCTTTTCACGGGGAATTAAAGTTACTTGTGGACCTTTTACATCCACCAGTTTCTGGAGAAGAACGGTTGAATCCCATATAAGACCATACTCTCCCGATGATCTGATGTAGCATGCTGAATATATTAGTTATTCGAAATTACCAACTATAAGAGAAAATGGGTTTATTCTTTAATTCCTTTCTTTTTTCTAGAAGAAAATGTACTTTTTGTCGCAACTTGATTCCTGGGTCAAAGTAGGACAGTGATTTTCAAACATGTGCTGTGAACATTTTTAAAGATCATTACTTAAATTATTTTTGAATGAAGTTGAAAGTACAGCAAATATGTTCTTTTTTTTTTACCCTTTTTTGGGATCAACATAATTTAAGTGTACCATGGAAGTTTAACTATAGGTACAAGTGTGCCATGAGATTAAAAAAAAAAAAAAAAAAATAAAAGTTGTAAAGCACTGACGTAGGATTAGTTTGAGTCCCTTAGTGAACTCTTGCTTCTTTAAAAGTAGTGATGTTTCTGGGGAAACTCCACTCATCATCCCTCTTTAGACATTTCCCTGGAAAGATTTCCTCTTACCGTTATAATCAATACAAATTATTCATTATGTCATTATGTGTATATTAAGTAATATGCAGATGGCCCTGTCTCAAGATCTACTAAGGATTACCCACACCCTTTTAGTTATCCAGGTGTTTGCTGTTTTTTCTAGTGCCAGGGTTGCTCGTGTTAAATCTAGGCAGACTGATGCTTTCGCAAATGTAAATTGACCCTTGAATGCATAGTAGACTACAGGATGGTGATGATTTCTTGAATTTCCTTAGTGATGTTTTCCTGAGCAGTTTCAGTAAAGAAGCTAACATACCAAGGGTGCTTTTCTGTAGTGGATAAACACAGCATATTCTGTATTCTGCGTCCATGCTGGTAAACTTGGTCAATGATTAGGAAAAACTCATAGTTCTTTCTGCTATCTATAAAGTTTAAAACTTGGAGGGGTCACATTAAAAAAAAATTAAAAAGCCTTGTCAAAATTGCACGGCCTGTCAGTGGCAGTACTGGAATGTAACCTATGCCCATTTGATTTTGGAGAACAACTTTGGCCATGCTGCCCACACGTGACCCTCGCTTACCAACATCTTCACCATTCTGCCACTCTTTCCTCTCTTGTAGGTCATATGTAGATATATACATTTTCCTGGTAGGGAAAACACAAGAGATATGGGTGTTTAGGATGGGCTACAAGCTTATAAGGACAGTTGTCAGCCCTGAAAACCCTCTAAATAACTGTAGTTATGGGCAGCGCCTGTGGCTTAGTGGGTAGGGCGCTGAACCTACCACCCATATACCAAGGGTGGCAGGTTCAAACCCAGCCCCGGCCAGCTAAAAGAGCAATGACAACCGCAACAACAAGCAAAGCCAGGTGCTACGGCAGGCACCTGTAGTCCCAGCTACTCGGGAGGCTGAGGCAAGAGAATCACTTAAGCCCAAGAGTTGGAGGTTGCTGTGAGCTGTGTGACACCATGACACTCTACCGAGGGCAACAAAGTGCTACTCTGCCTCAATAAATCAATCAATAAATAAATAATTGTAGTAAAATTAATGTGACGTTATTATGATATTATCATATGATAATTTATGTGATGTGATATTATACATGACATTATACATTATCACATTATGTGATAATGTGATAATTTATGTGATCATATGATATTATCATATGATAAATTAATGTGATAATATATTATCATATTATAATATGATATTATATTTCCATGAATCCAAGCTGTCAAATTATGGATAAGTTTTCCAGAAAGGCAGGTCAAGCATCATCCTCGAGCAACTGGACCAGAGTCTGTGGGTCCTCAGTAGCCTGAACGGCTTATGAAAAAGACACGGAGATGGAATTCTTCTGCCCTCGTGCTTTGTCATTCATCTGAAATTGGATTCATTTCATTTTCAAATGGCTGATCACACCTATAGTTATTTTCAAAGTTCTTTGCACCCTCTATAGAATTTATTTTAGTTGCAATTTATTTATTGCATCCATAAAATTATTTCTAAAACTAATCTTTATTGAAGTATATATAATCAATATCACACAAACTTGCTTACCACTTTCTACTTTGTACATTTTTGTTGCTGGATTATAGACTTACAAGGAAACAAAATTTGGGGGGGAATACTATATGCAAATCTCAAAATACTGCCTTTGTTCTTCGCTGTTCAAACAGGATTCCTTACACAATTTCCCATGATAGGCAAAAAAGGAGGGATCAAATGTGTGGTGCTTTAGTTCTGTTAATGGCATTAGGTCATCAGCTCTTCCCTGTTTCACAGATTACTACTTGGAGAAAGATAAGATGAATTACCTATCCCTGCCTTCTTAAAGAAACTCCTAGAAATAGTCAGAGACTTTAGAATCTGAGGGAAATGGAGGCAGCAAGAGCAGACTCACATTCACCCACATAGGTCATAAGAAATTCATCCTGTTTTGGGTGTAATTTGCCACAAAATAGGGGTTGTAAGAATTTATATCTGTGCAGACACACTTTGTTTTATTTGCTTCCTTTGCACAGAACGCAGCATTTCATATACATGTGTGCTTAATATTTTAATCCCCTGATTATCTAGACTTGAAACCAGAATGTACAGGTGATTAGTTTTGTCCTGCCCCTCACCAATGATACCTGATTACCTGGAACAACCGCAAAGTCTGTGTAGACCTTCATACAAGATCAACTTATACTACAAGCATACATAAATGCACGTGTGTTATCTGTAATACAGATGTTATGTGTATCACATATAATATACATGATTACATCTAACGCTAAAGATAACCCAGCTAAACAAAATGTTTAGTTAGCATTTGCTCAATTTACCTAACTTTCTGGAGAAAAGAATTTAACTTTCAGTTTTGTTCAAATTTGAATTACATTTTACTATAAAGTTTGTGATATCTTCACTTACTGGTAGAAAACTTCTGTAAGTGCCTATTTCTGGTTTTATAAAATGGAACATAGAAAACTCCCATGTACTAAACAGAGGGGTTGGGGAAATGGCTGGTTTGTTTGCTTGTTTATTTGAATCTTAGAGTCTTTGCTTCACCTCTATCCACAGAGGATTTACAAAGACCTAACAATTTTAAAAACAAAAAAGATGAAAGTATAAATAAGATTCCAGTTCTGGAAATATAGCTAAGTCTATAGGTAAGGTCACATGGGGATAAACATCGCAGATATGGGGGCTCTAAAAATCTATGTAGTTTCATGGTCAAACGTTAATTCCTTACAGTTTTCTTGTTTTGTTTTGGTTTTGGTTTTTAGTAGTGAAAGCAATAAGAGATAAGATGAGTTACATAAACTTTTTGATAGTAATGAAGAAAATACTGATGTGTACTCCCAAACAATCCAAATTGGAAAGAATTTTTCTCTCTGCGTGTTACATTAGTAAAATCCGTAACAATCAGTGTGGTCTGTCCACTGTCAGAGATGTAGTAACGTGTGTGTGTGGCCTCAGACTCTGGAATACCCCAAAACTTAAATAAAGCGAACTGAAATTTATCATAATGAGGAAAATTTATGATGTTATTGACCACATTAAGAGAAATCCTCAAAAAATTATATTTATCCTGGGGAAACGCTGTATGACTCGAAAGGGCCTGGTCCTGTCACATCATGTTAAGCGAAGGCTAAAACCACAGAAGCTGCTGGCACAGTTTTTTGCAGCACTGTTCTAGAAGGAGAGAGACAAAAATACGGCCTTGAATTTAAAAGAAATGTGTGTTTTCTGGTCAGTATGATGCACTGGATCCCAGGCCCTGGAAGAAATTTGTCTTAAAATAGTCCATTAAGAAATTTCTCTTAAAATAGTCTCGTGGCTCTACTTCTTATATTTCTTATGAAAACTTAAATATTGTAGGAAAAGCAGACCCTGGATGGAGGATGGGGGCATTCCAGATAATGAATCAGACTCTGACAAGCTTGATAAGAATGAATCAGCTTCCCTGAGACTAATCAGATGGGAAACATTGACAATTCTGTGAGAATTTTAATAGAAAGTCATCTGGCCTGTTCAAGATGCCCAACCTCACCCTCATCCTCCACACATATTCTTATAGTTAGAGACAAAGAATCAGATCACTTCAAGCAAGGTGTACTTTTTTTCCTAGTGCTAATTCTGAAAAAATTTCTCAGGTGAAATTTTATATCGTATATTCTGGCCTAAGTAGTAGATGAACCTAGAAACAGTCCAAAAGCAATAGTTTTCATAGGGTCCTTCAATAAAAACTGAAGGCATGCCCGTAGAGCTTGTGGAACAATAATTCTGAATAAGTCTAATGTGATCTGAGTGATCCTGCCTGTTGTAAGGATGGAACCTTGAAGTGCCCAGGGATTTGCCTGCCCACAATCTCCCAAATAGTCACTTCTCCAGCAGGGCTTCGGGAAGAGGCCTAGAGGTAACCCAAGACTACAGAGAGTCCAGTGTCTGTGTGGAGAGTCTGAGTTCCATAAACTGAATCTGTCAGTGGAGGAGACATCCTAGACTTACGGATTTGGGGGGAAAGGGCACTTAGTTTCAGATCCTATTGTGGAAATAAAGAAGTCTAACCAAGACCACTGCCTCAAAGGACAACTGCTCAGCTTCTATAGAGTAGGGCTAAAAAGGTAACTGACAGAAAAATTAAAATTGTTCTTAAGCAGGTGTCTTTCATCTCTTCTAGAAAATAAGTAAATGGTTGACTCAATCCTGGAGATCACCACCAAGATAAATTTTTCCTGGAATATTTTTCAAAGCAGAAGTTGCCATGAACCTTTTTCATGGTATCTATGGAGACATAGCCAGGAAATACGGTAATGATATCAGTGTATACTCTAGATGAATAAAAGGAATTTAGTTGAACAAATATTACCACTTTCTGTTGACATTACTCTTTAATAGAATTGTATTTTATTAAGCAATTCTCAGTAATTACAACACATATGAACAAGCTGCATTTCATTTGAATGGCAGTAGACATATAAATTAATATTGAATTCTTCCAAGAATTTATTTTGTGTCCTTTGTTCAGTAGAAATGTGATTATTCCTGAGGGATTTTACAACATGATAATTGATTTCATAGAAAGGTGAAAGTAATTTAAAATTATTTTATTATGTAATCAAAGCATGTTTAGTATAAATATGCATAGAATATAATTAAAAAGTAAGGATAAAATGTTAAATCACTCATAATCACAATAACCAAATATCACATTTTGGGATGTAACTTTATCCTCCAGATTATAAAAAACATATTGTATGAAACATATCAAGAAAGAGAAAGCGTGTGTTGGTTTCAAGTAGTAAATAAGAGCAGCCTCTCATATGGGCTGACACTTACCCACTAAGTGAACTTGTGAACATGCTCAACTTCTCCATGCCTTTGCTATTTCATCTCCAAAACAGATGCTTTTGTCTGCTAGAAATTGTATCTCTCTCAATATCCCCTTTCACCAGCCCAAGTATTAAGCAACTGATAAAAGGGTAAAAGGTTAGACCAGTGGTTCTCAACCTTCCTAACGCCACGACCCTTTAATACAGTTCCTCACGTTGTGGTGACCCCAACCATAAAATTATTTTTGTTGCTACTTCACAACTATAATTTTTCTACTACTGTTATGAATTGTAATGTAAATATCTGATATGCAGGATGGTCTTAGGCAACCCCTGTGAAAGGGTCGTTCAACCCTCAAAGGGGTCGCTACCCACAGGTTGAGAACCGCTGGGCTAGGCTTTCTGTAGGCGTTTTCTTGTTGTTAGTCTCCCTGTATTATGTATTATGTCCTTTCATTTCTCCTTCTTGCCTGGATTTCTAAAATAAAAATCAATTAATTAAATTTACTTTCTTGACAATAATCAGTTTTAAAATGTTTCATTATTCAGACCCTTCAAGAATATAATAAAAGTTTTAGACTCCCTTTTTATGAAAAACAATTTTGATTGTACACAAGATCATATAAGCAAATATTTAGACAACATTTTAGGCCATTCACAGCCCTTACTTAGTCCCCTAAGGAAGCTAGAATCCCAGTGTTAGCTTTCTTTCCTTCCTCTGTTCTCTGTAATTTGATTTTCCTGTCCAACATTACTTTCAACAACACGTTAGAGCCTTTCCTCTGTCCACTGGTAGAACAGATTTTCCATTTGCTCCTGAAGTTCACAGTCAGCAGCTATGGTGCTGGGATCGGGAATATATGGGGGAATGAGGACCACATCACTCACTGCTTCCTACCACCTTCTGGCTCCAGAGATGATTGGTTCAGTTACCTCTGCCCAGTCAGAACTAAATGTAACAAAAATATCTGTGAATTCCAAACCTGTGGGGAGAGGAAAAGAAGAAAGAATAGTATGAAACAATGAGAGAACAGACTCAAAACTAGCAGAAAGTTCTGCATAATATGGGAAAGTCTTTGTGGGTTCTGGTCACCAGATGCTCATTGTTCAAAGATCTGGTTACTGTGCAATTCACAGAAGACTGAAATACCAGGAAATATTCTAATAGCATTTACAGTCCATCCCAAACCAGGAGGATTTCAAGAGCATTCCATATGAGCTCAGACTTCTACTTTGTTCAAGCAGCAACCTGATCACTTGCTTACAGGGGAAAATAGCCTATTTTTTGATCTTGCCTTGAAATTGTGAAATTTCTGTCATAAAAATAAGAAATCGTATATGAAACCTGGGGGGTCAGATCACCCACTGGTTTCAGGAGTTCTCAATAGACTTTATTATACTTTGGAGCAGCAAGTGAAAGAGAGATTATGGTTTCATATTAGCATTTGAATTTCCTGAGATTTGTTTGCTTGAGAACAACCGTTATCATCATTGAAATGTTTAAAGAGTTGAAAAAGCTGTGGTGTTGTTTGCAAATCCAATTGTTGAAATGGAAAACTCTAGGATAGAATGAAATAGTCACAGAACTTAAAAGTGTATTTTATATGTTATTTGTTTAGTCCAGTACAGAATCCCAATCCAAGGATTCAGTTTGTATAATTCTTCTTGTTATATTCTGGTAACATCCTTAAATACTGGAAAATCTTCACGTTAGCAGGGGAAAACTAAATACAAGAAATCATCCTCCACGTGGTATCCCATGGTATTTTCATCTGTTGTTAGTCACATTGTGCTTTTGGCCATGCCCCAGAAACCACAACCCTAAATTACATTTGCTTTCAGACATGTGGAAGAAACACATGCTAAAATAATTAACAGAATTATGACATTTACATTTTCCCCTGACTGTCAGTCCCTGTGATTCTTCAGCATATGATTCTATGTGAACCAAAGTAATTATAAATCAAGCTGACCACATCTATCCTTACCTAGCTCTTGGAAAATGTCAAAAAGTAAAATAGAAGAAAACAGGTTTTTCCATAAACTGAGCACACTCCATTCCCTGTTTGGCAGCCAGAATCATACATGCCAATCCGTAGCGGAACAGTAAGGCGTCACGTCTTGTCCACGGCCGCTGAACATGACAGGCAGGCAACTGCAGTTTGATTACTAGCAGCTCTGAGCAGTCCTGTTTACCCTGCATTTGCTGTTTCTCCTTCCCTGTTGACAGATTTTAGTGCTCATTAAATAGAATGTGGAGTACAACCTGAAATTGATGGCCTTTAAGTAGAAAATGAAAGTGAAACATCAAATTGTCATAGTATCCAGAGATTTGTTGTAGCAGTGGTAAATGAATCTTCTGACTCCATCAGCTATTATGCAATAGGCTGTCTTAGAGAGCAGTGAGAGTATTGTGTACTTGTTTTTGCACTTATTACCCAATTTGTTCACCACTGACTTCATGTATTTGTAACTTCACAAGCATTTGCTGATTACCCACTATGGGCCAAGCACATAGGTACTGTGTATTTAAAGATAAGTAAGACTAAGACACGACCCTTGCTCTCAGGAAGTGCATAAAATAGCAGGAAAGACAGACATACACACACTTGGCAGCAGATAATGGGATAGCACTGTAACTAAACTAGCTAAAATTCTCCATGAAGCACAGAGGAGGAGGACATGGGCTTCACCTGAGGCATAACAGAGCCTGACCACAGCCAAGAAATGTGTCTTTGGTGATTGTGTTCCTATCTCTTGTTTGCCCTTTTAGATCTCTCCACCTTCTTCCACCATGTTCTTGCCCCCACCATCCTGACCTCTGAGAACAAGACCAATAGTCTCTTTCACTCTCGTGGCTAGAAAAAAGAGGATTGCAGAAGAGGTTAGGCTATATATTCTCCTCTCCTGCCCTCCCCAGTTTTTAATGGGTTGGTGGCTTCTTTCTTCCGAAGGCTACAGCTCCCTTCAAGGGTCCTTTCCACATACTTTTCCACTCCAATTTCCCAACCATGCTTACCTTCCCTCTTTTCAGCCTACATGAGGGACTACATGACCCTTTGTTGGGTTCCCTAAAGTTTGCCTACACCTTTGTAAGCAAAATTAGCCCTATATTAAACCCGCTCCTATTATACAGTTTGAGAACATTGTTTCTTGCCAGCACTCTGATGCAGTAACCTTCTTAGAATTTAAGCATAGAAGCAGGGTTTCACCTTTCCACAAACACCATCATGAATTTCCTCAATTAGATACCCCTCCTAATAATTCCAGTTCTTATCCAGGAGATTATGTGACTCTAGAATAGACACCATCCCATCAATCCTACTATAGGCAAATCAAACTAGTGACAGAGCTCAGGACATATTACGTCAAAATATGTGAGGAAAGAGCAGAACCAGCTAGGAAGAGCTAGTCTCCTTTTTTGTCCCCTAAAGCTAGCCATAAAACCTAGATGACTTTCCCCTTGAAATAGATCATAAAATCCAAAACCTGAAAATAGGTCATTCTAGAAGGGTCCTCCTGATCTCTGGAGAAAGGAAAGTCTTTATCCTCAAAGTCACAGGGGCACTAAGAAGAATCTGAACAAACCAGCCTTGTCACGTTCCCCTCAGTTTATTATAATATACTTTTTTGGCATACTTCTGTACAACTGTCCATAAAAAACATACAGTTTTCTCTGTTTCTTTTGCTCTTCATTTCTGAAATCTCCCGTGTCAAATAAAACTTACGTTTAAAAAAATGCACATGTTTTTTGTCTTGTTAATCTGTCTTTTGTTATGGGGTCTCAGCCAGGAACTTTGTGATGAGTCAGGAAAAGATACTACTTTTTCTCTCCTGCACTAACTCCCCACCATTCTGCAGTGAGGCCCAGTGATAGAATTCTGAGAGACCTTCAATTTCCCAGTATCTGGTATAAACACATTTTATGTCAGTAATTTAATCAAATGTGAATCTAGTTACTGCTGTGAAGGAATTTTAGAGATGTACATCAGTTGTCCTTTAGCAATTATCTGACGGGCTTGATCTAATCAGATGAGCCTCTCCAAAGCAGAGAATTTTCTCCAGTTGGTGAAGAAGAGAAAGTTGGAGACAGAGACGAGCTCCAGCTGACCTGAAAGAAAGCAAACAGCCATGCTGTGAGGTGTCTGAAGGCCACCTGGCAAGGGACTGAGGGTGGGCTGTGGGGCTGGGGCAGAGGCTTAGCCTATAACAAGCAAGAAAACAGGACCTCAGTTTGCTTGGAGGAGGAAGGAAATGGATTCTTCAAACAACCAGTGAGCTTGGAATAGGATTCCCAGCACCTACATGAAAACCACATCCTGGGCCGACACCTTGATTCCGCCTGGTGAGACCATGAGCAGAGAATCTGGTTATTCTATGCCAAGACTTTGACCAACAGATACTGTGAGACAATAAACATGTGTACTTTTTAGCTACCAACCTTGTGTAATTTGTAAGGCAGCAATAGAGAGCTAATGCAGGCCATATTGTAACTGTGCTTTGTCTTTGGGAAGTTAGTTAATTCAAATATGTTTTCTCAAAAACATAAAATGGGTTCCTTAGCACAGGCTCTGTGATAGACTGTGTGACTAGTTATCAGTCTCTACTGTCCTTCCTTGGGAGAGAGCTATACTTTCCTTTAAAGTGAGGCTTGGCATGTGATTTACAACAGCCAGTAATAAATGGGCACAATGATGCAGATCAGAACCCTCCACCAACGCACAAGTGGCATGCACTATGACCAAGAAATCAACCTTGGCTCTTCCAAGACACTGAGATATTAGGGTATTTTGCTATTGTGCATAGTCAGCCCATGTTAATTGATATAGAGTCCATTAATACTGATGCCCTCAAGAATTGTTAAGAAGTGCATGATCTCATTCATACGGAGTCTACATGTGAGTGTTGGTATATAAGTCCAAAACATAGAAGCAGAGAGGAAAATGATGGTTACCAGGGGTAAGGAGGTGGAGGAAGTGGAGAGACACTGGTCCAAGGGTGCTAAGTTGAAGTGATGTAGGATGAATAAGTCTGTGGGTCTAACATGCAGCATGAGGACTGTGGTTAGTTCTGTACTGTGTTCTGAGGACAGTGCTCCGTATGCCGAACAGATGCTGAGAGAGCCGATCACAGGTGCTCTTACCACGTGTGTGCACATACACACGCACTCTGAGAGGGGCTGGAGATGGTAATTTGCTTGTCTGTAGCAATTATTTCACCATGGTTAGCAAAACATCATGGTGTACACTTTAAATACATGCAATTTTATGAGAAAAAAGTAAAAATGGGTATCCATTTTTCCTCAGCACTAACTACCTCTTGCACTGGTGTAATTGCTGATTCCTTTCTCTGCTGTCATCTCTTGGTGCCTTAAAGTATAGGCTTCTTTTAAATGTTACCATTTCACATTCAGTGCCAGGGCTGCAATGAAACTTCCAGCAGCCTCCCAAGCTCCAAATGCACTGTGCCTGGATTGACAGCTTGGGTCATGAAGCAGTCAGCTGTGTCTACAATGGGCAGGGTGCTTGGGCTTGAAGGAGCTTCAAGGCAGTCCTTGCAAAGCTTTCCATGGCACAGGAAAAAATGAGAATGAGATGGAAATTTAAGAAGATAGCTATCAATACATTCCACAAGCATGTGCCACAAAGCTTCATGATATGACGCTGATCTGTATCACTCATTTGGCATTTGATATTTGCAAATATACACACATGATGGCTTCTGATAAACATGGAACTGTTAGTTAAGACATGGTAATATAAAAAACCTTTTTCTCCAGTAATCTAAAAGCTTTGTGAAGCCAAGAACTCTGTTGCACCGTGCTGTGGCCCTACTGGTTCAATGCAATGCATGTGGCACCATATCACAATGAAAAGTGCAGACTGAGGGGACAGAAGTCCTTGATCTGAATACAGCTGAGCCACTAACCAGCTGTGTGTGTTCTTGAGCAAGTATATTTCTTTGTGCCTGAGTTTCCTTATCCAAAAAATGGGGAAAATAAATGTAAAATAAATATCATAGATATTTTGAGAAAAGTGAATGCAGTAATGTGTGTAGATAAAGCACTTGTCACAGTGCCTGGCAGGTAGTAAGAAGTCAGTACATGTTAGAGGGACATAGGCAGGACTCTGGTATAGGCCAGAGTGGTCTGCACTGAGTGGCAGGCAGGGAACTTTCATCAGGGAACTCATTTTCAGTCTTGGCTCTGCTGATGTGTAAAAGGGAGAGGTAGATACAGGTTGATACGGGTTAGATAAAACACCCTGATTTGCCCAAGACCCATACGGGTTAGCCTTGTTGTTCCAGAGTTTTTATTAACAGCACCTCCATTTCTCTCTTAAGACATGTCCTGGTTATAGAGGGCTTTTCTATCTCCCCCCAAGGGCAAGAGAAAGGGAGAAAGTACAGCCTGGGCTTAAACCCGGTTCAGCGTCATGTCCTTGGGCAACTGCTCAACTTGGCAGTTTGGTGAATGTTTTAGTCAGTACAGGCTGCTATAACAAAACACCATAGACTGGGTGGTGTATGAACAATGGAAATGTATTTCTCATGGTTCCAAAGGCGGGGGGGAGTCTAAGATCAAAATACCAGCACAGCTGGTGACCAGTGAGGAGCCACTTTTTGGTTTATAGATGGCATTTTCTAGCTGCAATCTCACGTGATGGAAGGGGGAAGGCTCTTTGGGGCCTCTTTTATAAAAGCACTGATCTCATCATGGGAGCTCTGCCCTCATGACCTAATCACCTCCCAAGGCCCCACCTCCTAATACCATAACATTCAGGAATATGTTTCAACATATGAATTTTAGTGGGGGACACAAACATTTAGACCATAGCAGAAAACTATGCTTGGAGGTAAAATAGGATAATGATACCTATCTAGTCACCTACCTCATGTGGCTGTTAGGATAATTACATGAATACACAGGGCCTGGCACATATTCGCTGTCCAAAGACATAAATGCCCTTTCCCTTCCTTTCTATCCTACAAGTATGAACAGAAAACAATCCCAGGACTGCCCTTTTTCAACATTACCCTGCAAGTGCAAGGCACCAGCATGGAACCCTCACTCTGCCTGCAGGTTTCCCCAGGCAGTCAGAAGGGAAAGGGCCCTCCTGGGGCTGTGTCCCAGAGCACTCAGGAGAGAGACCCTATGGCTCCTGATTACAGTTCTTAGCTGTAATCATTCAATTACACCCTTTTATGTTCTATTTTACTGCATCTGAAAGGGGCAGGGATATCTGGATATCTAATAGCTTCATTTACTGGGAGGTGAGCTACTAAAAATAGTCCCCACAATCTGTGGGCAGGTTTCCAGGAAATGCTTGATTTGTTAGAGCAGATCTGAAAGGAGACTGTTATCCAGTCCTTCTTCTGAATCTCTTGCCCATACTGCTTTCACAGGGCCCAGGGTTTAGCTCTTGTTTTTACCAAATGAAATTGAATAGTAGAGTCTTAAAGCCATATAGGCATTTATAAAGCAGTTGAGGATGAATACGGAAACATGGGTGAGGATTACGCAAGAGCCACTTGAAACTAATTGAAATATCACACCTCTACCAGCACCATGACCAAGTGTAATTTGTGACTGCATTTCCCTCCAAAGGAGATTGTCTCTAGAACTCCAACCCCCTAGTGATGATTCATGTTTTTCACCTGTGAGTCCTCACACACCTCAAGGGGAGAGGCAGAGGACCCCAGCCTTCTTTTAAAATAAAAAGTAGATGAGGGAAAAAACGCTTTAACTTCCCAGATGGATGCTACTGGCTAAATTTCAGAATATTTAACATAGAAGATGTCCCAGTTTTCTTGCAATTCTTAAAAAGGGCAGAAACAAAGGCTGATTAGGATGAATTTTCATTGTCAGAATTTTTGCGTCTGGCATTTTGCTTGAGTTTAAGTGGCATATTAATAAATGTTGAATATAGTTTAATGCCACTATTTTTTTTCTAATTTGAATTGAAGTCACTTATTAAAAGGTCAACCATTATGAATGTATCTTAGGGAAGATAAATATGGAAATCCGGTGCACACATAGCAAGCAATTTTTAAAAAATTATTAGCACTTTAGTAAGAACTAAAGAATAAATGATAAAAATGTAAAATGGAATTACTAATTTTTTGAAGTACTTTAATATAATAAATTAAAATATAATACTGCCTAAAATTAATACAGTGTATTATTATTCATCTGCTAGGAATATAAAATTAAGGGTTATTTAAAAAAAAACTAATTGGACTATAAATTCAGGATAATTTATAAAAATTAAACATTTTTTGTTCCTAAAAACATTCCTAAAAACATTTTGTAAGGGATTCTGCCTGCTTCACTTTCAACAAAACAAATGGTGGATTTAATTAAGGGGATACTTATGGATGTAAACTATAACAAATGTTTTGTCATCAGGAAATAAACACCTTACATGTGGTGGACAGTGCCATTTTGAAGCAGGAATTGAGTCCACCTTACACTTCTGTTTTGCTTCAAATTGTTTATTTCCATAAAGGAGGAAGGGGGAGTGCCTGACCGAAATCTTTCAATCAGCTGTTAATGAGTCACTTGTGGTCAGGTTCACAGACAAAAGCCTTTTTACTGAGTGAGCTAGGTCAGGTTTCCAGACTTCTTCTACCCTTTCACAAAAGGGTGAAGACAAAACAAGGCAGACGGGGTCACTGTCTTTTGAAACAAAGACAGCAGTCAAAAAAATTGCTTCAAGGATGGCCTCTATTTCCAGGCTTGCCATGACCAAAACAACATGATAGTTCAGTGTTTGTATGTTTGAGGCACAGCATTCTCTTTCGGATAGTGATGTTGTATTTTGGGGTGCGGGGCCCCAGAACTGTTCTGATCTAACCTAGTCTGCCTTCAGGAGCCCCAGGACATTAGGCACGTTCTCCAACCTTCATTTCTGTCAAATGACGGGTGAACAGGCCTCTTTTAAACTCTTTTCTTACTAATTACTGATTCTATCTGTATTTTCTGCCATGTAGATAACATACATGCCTACACATATATATGTATATGTACATATGTATGTTTAGGTTAGATAATTATTTACATATTGGTGAAAATTAAGAACTATATTATTTGTGATTCTTATCTGATCTCTCGACAGTCTAATCAATCACCTCTTAACATCTGTTTTGGAGGCTCTGATCTTTAATGACAATGGAAGTGATAATTTGTAGGGCCAAACATCAGAAAATAAGAAAAATGTTTAAAAGTAAAAAAGGTGAGGAGAAACAAAAGGCAATCCAGGGCCACGTGAGCAAGTGATTTCATTTTTTAAGCAACGTCATGCTGTCTGGTAAATTAGGAAGTGGGTTGGTATACTGTGTGTGCGCGCGCGCATGTGTAAGAGGAGGTAGCATGTCACTAACGGGGAGTCCAAGAGATGATTAAAGTTCAGATGTCAACCATTTGGCTGTGGCTTTTATGTGGCTTTTACATTCATTGCTCCCCCCTAAAACTAAAACATAACTGGTTAAATAAGCTCTGCTAAAACAGGATATTGAGGTTGTAACAACAGGAAAGCAATGCAAAGAACCCTTATTCAAAAGTTTTTCACATATTCATTTCTTCAGATTCAGTTGTTTTTTCTTAGATCTTTTTCAAAAATAATTCACTTAGAAAGAGTTAGGAACTTTTAAAGCTATTTATCACTTATCACTAAGCTAAGTTTTCATGAAGCTGCTAAAAAAAAGTTTGAAAGAGAAAACTGTCCTCAAATCCTTTTGGTATGCAAAAGGATTGCCTTGGAAGGGAAATCTGCAGCTGTGCATGCTGTGATTTTCATTTTATGTTTTAAGTTATTGTAATAAAATACCAGACACTGATATTCACACGTTTTAAAAAGCAACCTAAGACCGTTGCTCACATCCGTAATAACTCCTCTGCTGAGGAGCGGCAATGTGGCCGGGCCTTGCTTCTAGAGTGCACAGAACTGGCTTCTTGTTCTGGGTCTACCACTTACATCACTGATTATGTTGCTGCAAATGTGATTTCATCTCAGGCTTCCTGGTTTCTAATTACCATGTCTATAAAACAGAGATGAACAAACGTCACTAAACACAGAGAACCTGATCAAAAGTCACTTGATGGCACTTCCAGCCCTAAGATCCAGTGAAAGTGCTAACTCTAAAATGCACTGAAATTTTAATTCCTAAGGCTCTGAAAGGCAATTTCAACAAAGCAAGTCAGCTCATGACACTCTCTGCAAGAATCATCAGAGACTCCTCTCTCCAACTTTCCCCCACACTCTGTTCTCTGGTTCTCGTTCACTCCCATTCTCCTACTATCACTGCCTAGCTCAGAGGTCCCTGGGCTTATCAGCTGACATCAGCTGCCTGCCTCGCCCACACAGCAGTCACTCTTCCTAAAACCCACTGTGCTCTCAAATCTTGTGTTAGAAAGTACAGATTTGGTCTGGCCCTCCGTAATCCAGCCCCACTTTTCCTTTACACCTAGCTCTGTAGCTGTTCATTCCTTCATCCATAGAAATTCTTGGCTCCCATAAAGTGCATTATTCACTAGCCCATGAATTACAGAGATGGTGTCCATGTGCTACAATCTTTTCACACGATTCTCATTCTCTTTCTCATGCAACAAAGTGGACAAGTTCTCTCCAACTGATGCTTCAGTGTCAGGTTCAGATCCTGCCACTGTTACAAAGTCCTCTCTCTCTCTCTCTCTCTCTCTCATCTAAACATTTTAATGAATCATATCTTTATTATTCATCTGGCTTTTTACATTTACTCATTTTGTTAATAATTTGACTATCCATGGATGCATGTTTCTTCCCCAGCTGTGCCACAAAGACCTGGAAGGGTGGCCCCTTACATCGTCTTTCTCTGTCTCCTGTACTCTTACCAAAGCCAGGTTTAGGACTTCTTGAGTAATATAAAAACAATTATAAAATGTGCCATGCTCTTGATGTTATGCTCACCTTTAAAATCAAATTGCCCATCAATTTGAGTATTCCTTATTCCTTGCCTAGAACTGTCATCATAGGAAATAAACTCAGCTGGCAAAGTATGAAATGTGTAGAAACTCAACCCTACTTGTGTTACTTAGCCTTTCAAGTCAATAGCCTTTCAAGTTCTTGTACATAGAAAGATCAATGAAAAATAATAAACAAATATATTAAAGTGTTCTCCAAATTTTTTCAAAGCTATTAAATAGAATTCTAATTATAACATGCATCACAATTATTTTCAGTACTAAAAACTTGAACATGTTACTCGCAATGAATGGTACTTGCAATCATTTTTTCACCTGGAAAAACATAAAACAAAGCTTAAGTAATTTTAAGAATGACATTATTCAGACACGATTACTGGAAATGGTCGCAAGTTTAGTTAAAAACTATATGTAAAGCCTAGTTTTTATATGACCTTAATTTTTTACATAGGAAAGTGAAAGGTATATTTCAAGGAATTCTAAAAGTCTTAAATTATAGGAATTAGTTACATACCTGGATCATGCTTTTCTACAATCCATCTTGTTTTTACATTAAATTTTATGACCTGTGAGGGAAAAAAGTAGAAAACTATGATGAGAAGAAACTAGAGAAGTTGAAGATGTAGGCGATTTTCCTGGCTTTTCCTCCAGTGAATCTCTGATTATGTACCCAAGGCCTTTAAAACTATCTGATGAGTTCTCAGTTTTCTCTGAGACTTGCTGCTAAAGGGTCCAGGGAGAGGACTCCCCAGCCTCCACTGGCACCCGTAACTTGGATTATCACACTTTCTCCAAACTCTGCAGTGTTTATGCCTCTCTAAATCCTATCCTTGCAGATAGGGGAAGAAGACACCCATGAAAGTCTCCCTCCTGTGTTGTTTCAAAGAGCACATTTGCCTGATATTCTGGATGCTTAATTATCATTGCCTTTGGATTAAAATTTCTCACATAGTGGACTTTTAAGATGAACTTCCACTCCACAGACAGATGAAGTCTTTTTACACCATCAAGTTCTGCTTCTTTGGGGCGTAGAGTTAAGTTTGCGTCTGGCAGACGGCACCTGCAGGGAAAGTCAAGCCCCAAAGGGAGTTTGGAAACTCCACATCTCCGCTGGGTGTGGCTGCTCTCGCCTGTGACCAGAGCACTCTCAGAAGCCAAGGAGGTAGATAATGTCTTCAGGCCAGGAATTTGAGATAAGCCAGGGCAACAAAGCCTGACTCTATCACTTAAAAAGGAAAAAGATCAGCCAGGCATATTGCTACTTGGAAGGAGGAAGGAGGATGGCTTGAGCCTAGCAGTTCAAGGTTACAGTGAGCTATGGCCATGCCAGTGGACACCAGGTTGGAGTGAGAGTCTCAAAACAAAAGAAAAAGAGAAGCGAAATCAGACCATTGCTGCAACGAAGTAGTAAGCAATAATAATAATAGTACTGCAAAGAAAGTAACGTTCACATTGTCAAATAAGAGTGTCTACTATAGAATACTTTGACTCTGAGGGTCAGTATGGAGTCATCAATTAACTTATCATTATTATTATTATTATTTTCTTTTCTGAATGTATTTATCTTCGTTCGTTCTTTGCAAAGTTTTTGTTTCTAGTCCTTACCTTAAACATTGTTATTGTTGTTAAATTTTAAGCCTTTTTAATTT